>CAUYQG010169041.1:0-22651 GCA_963574415.1 Tarsius wallacei | reverse complement strand
TATACACATATATGCAAAAATCTATTCTAGTACGTTTTGACTTTTATACATAATTGTATGTATGTTATATCTCAATTTTAAAAAAAGACATGAACTTTACACTTGAAAAATACAAAAAAGATGGTAAGATGTGGTAGATGCTGTGATAGAAACAGGATCCCAGTACAGGTTGGGAAGGGCTTACTGCTGGGGTGAGGAGGGAGGACTCACCAGGGTTCTGAAGGGTGAACAGGATCTCACCAAGCACAAAAGGGACAGGTGTGGGGGGAGACAGGAAGATATTAGGGAACCCTGAGCATGTGAGAAGGCCCAATGTGGCTAGAGTGTCGGGTGTGCAGAGCACAGTAGTGGGAGATGAGACTGAGGACATGAATCAAATCAGCCTTCACATCTGTTTATTTAAATGAGCTTCCCATAAACATTTGTTGAGTGAATGAATATGCTTTCTCACAGACATGATACATCTGCTGTCTGGAATCACAGGACAGATGTGTTTGGATGGTAGCAAGTACTGATGAGATACTGGGGTGGTTATGGAGTCCGTTTCTTCTCAAGTTGCTAATTTCTCCAAAGTCTGACATCTTCTAAGTCCCAAAATTCCAAACTATCCTAATCTGGTTATGGTACTGACTCTGCTGTGAAACCTTAGAGATTTTTTTCATTCACCCTCTCCATCAACTTCCTTCCACTTCATCTCACAATTTTTGATAGTTATGTTTTTGGTGGTTCTGGCAGTTGCCTTTAGCATCCTCAAAGGATATATTTAAATTACTATTTCCTGGTCTGTCAACTTTAGACAGTGTCAACTTTAGACACCTCCAGCTATGAACAAGGAAATATATGCACGTTCCCTTCTTTTCATCTCCTTTCCCATGTCCACCTTCCTTCAAATTTGTGTTAGCTATACTTTGCACTGTTAAAGTTCATAACTTTTACATTCTCTTTGGTATTATAATTAAGTCTAATTTATACATTAATTCTAAAAAGTGGAGTTAACAAACAATATTATTGTGAAGATATCTTTCCCTGTTGAACTGTTTCCTTGGAATAAGCTCTTCTTTTTCCTTATTCTTCTTGCCATCTTAGGCTTTTGTTCTCATGCTATTGGTTTTCTTCCTATGGTTGGTGATTCCGGTTATCCATGGACCCAAGAATGAACCCAAGAGAAATAAAGGCAATTCCACATTACTGAAACTTAATCAGAAAATGCTATAGCTTCCTTCACTTCTTCTTGAATCTCATTTTAAAACCTTTTGGGATTCCCTTTTTGATTAATAGAAATAACCCAGGAGGTTTTATTTTCCTCCAAATATAAAGGTGACTAAGTGATAAAACTTTGACTTTTACACATTATAAAAAATCTTTTCTTTGTTTTCAAAGTTTGACAGGATAAGATTCTTAGTGAATCCTCCAGAATTTTGAAAGTACTGCCCCATTAAGCATCTTGTTTTACTGGTGAGAAATTTTGATGCAAGTTTTGATTCTCTCTGGAAGTTTGTCGTTTTTTATCCTTGATATTCTGAAATTTCACCAAGATGGGTCTGAATACTCATTTCACTAACTCTTGTCCTGAATTTAGTGTAATCTTTCTATTTTAAAACCTGTGTGTGTTTCTCCAACTCAGGGAAAATTTCTTTAATCCTATCTTTGATGATTTCTAGCCCATTCTCTTACCATTGTCTGTGGTTTCTGCTTCTAGATCTCATATTTCCTGGATGCTGAACCTTTGGTGCTATCCTCCATGCACCTTAATTATTTTCTTCTTGTGATTTTGCTCTACTTTCTGGGAGGTTGTCTTGCTTTTAACTTTAGGATCACCAGTCTGGTTTTCATCCATATGCACTGTGGCATTCCGATTTTCCATAATCCTATTTTAAATTTTCAATAATTATTTCCTTTTTGCCAATGGTTCCATTTTCATAGCAACCTTTTCCTTTCTGGTAAATTAAAAAATGAAATAACCTCTCCATTATTGTTAAGTATACTAGTAATAATTTATTTTAGGGTTCTCTTGTATTCAAACTGTTTCCTTTGGAATGAGCTCTTCTTTTTTCTTTCTTTCTTCTTCTTCTTCTTTTTTTTTTTTTTTCCATTTTAGGCCTTTGTTTTCTTGCTGTTGGCTTTCCTCCAATGTTTGGTGATTCTGATTATCCATACCTATTTATGAATGAGAGATTATACTATAAAGTTGGTATATGTGCTAGGATACAGACTCTAGCTCCTGTGACAAGGACCTAACTGTAAGAGCGGCTTAGACAAGACAGAAGTTTGTTTCTGCCTTGTGTAATAGTCTAAGTGTAAGTGGCTGTGGCTGATTTGATGGCTTCACCATGTGACAGGATAAGATTCTTAGAGAATCCTCCAGAATTTTGAAAGTACTTTAATCCTGCTTTTCTGTCACCCACAGCATGTGGCTTCTGTCGCCTATCAACATCCTTGTCAGTGGGAACAAGAAAAGGGATGGCAGGCCTGGAGTTTTATATATCATTTCAGTTTACACCAGCCCATGGACACACCCATCTGCCATGAAGGTTAGGAAGTATAGTCTTTCACTGGGTGGCCATGTGCCCTGCTGAAGTTTCTGTCACTACAGAAGAAGAGAAAAAAGATACTGGTGAAACAACTAACTGCATTGGGCTTCCCGTTAGGTGTCTGGTCTACTTCTCTGACAGGTTCACCTTTTACTGTGGTGGTGGCAACTATGGGAAGGTTCTTCGTAGGAGGGTGAAGCAGTATGGCAAGTTTCCCAGTAAAGACTAAACAGGAAGCGGCCAGGGAACTCCAATTGCTGAAAGAAGGACTTTTCTCCATGCTGGGCATAATGGTACGCTTCACCTTGGGACAGAGTAGCCTACACTTCCCTGCTGGCTCCCTGCCCCACACCGAGTCTGCTAGAGAGGTCTGGAACTCCCTGACCCAGCTTCTCTCTCAAACGCTGCCTTTTCTTAACATTTCTTGGAATGTGGCTGCCACTGGCTGCCTGCCTCTTTGTGAAGGTGGGGAGGGGCCAACCACATTTGCTCCTTTGAACAGTTCTTTAGGAGACAGCTTTGGAAACCCATTTCTGTTTTTTGCTCTGTTGGTTCTCGGCTTGAACTATGCTTGGCTCTTCTGGAACAAAAATCAATCAGAATTCTGGGGTTTGGGCAATGTTTTCTGCTCTGTTTTCTCAGTCTATGCAGGCACATTGGCTTTTATCTTACTAAGATTTATGAACAATTCTGGTCCATGGATGGCTTCCTAACTTGCTTGCCAATGCTGTTATGATGTCATCCTTTCAGAAATGGCTTTCTCTGTCATCATAATGATTCCTAAGGAAGAGGTGGAGGTGAACACTTGTGCTCCAGTACTTAGGAAATCAATGTATTCTGACTCACTGGCTGAGAGGCCAATGTCCTTTCCAGGATACTGACATCAGAAGGGAAGATGAACCTTCCAATTGAGGGGCATCTCTCAGAACTTTGCAGTGTCTGTCCTTACGAAGAACACATATGGCGATCCTGGATTTGGTCCCCCACTGAGGCACAATGCCCACCCAGTTCCACTGAGGGGAGTGACAGCCAGCCCTGCTTGCCTGGGCAGCCTCGTGGTCCATAGACACCAGTCAATGACCTGATTGCCCAAAGGCCTGTAAGCCTCTGTGTGGGCAGCTGATCAGCCAACCCCTGTACCCTGTCAGACTCAGGAGCTGAGAGTTAGAGAGCTGTCTACATAAAGTGTTCTGGGAGAAATGGTTCCATCTCATCCTCTAAGATTGCCCTAAGACAACCTAGAACAGGTAACTCCAGAGAGACAGAAAGTAGATTTGTAGTTTCCAGGGACTGGGGGTGGAAAAGTGGGACTGCTAATGGATACAGAGTTTCTTTTTGAGGTGATAAAAGTATTCTAGAATTAGATAGCAGTGACGATTGTACAACTTTGTGAATATACTAAAATCCACTTTTATGATATGTGAGTTGTATGTCAAAAAATAGGATACAGGTGGGCACTTTAGGTAAAATGGGTGGATGGTATGAGCAAAAAGGGAAAAGGTGAGAAGGAACTCGATATGTTTGGAACAGGGCTGTCCCCAGCTATAGCGACTCCCCTTCTTATGACCCTTCATGCTCCCCAGTAGTGTAGGTCCCACAGTGTGGCTCCAAAGGTCTCTTCCATGGGCTCCTACCTGTATCTCCAGAATTTTCTTTCCCATTCTCCCTCTGTCTGTGTGTTCCAGCCACTTGAAGCTGGAGAATTCTCAGAATTTAGGTATTATTCCCACTGCCTGAAATGCCCTTTCCCTCCTAGACACGTGGTAGACTCCTCAATATCCTTCAAACCCACCTGTGATGGTTAAGTTTCTGTGTCAACTTGGCTAGGCCAAGGTCCCAGATATGTGGTCAAATGTTGTTCTAGATGTTTCCATGTAGGCATTTTCTAGATGAGATTAACATTTAAACCAGGAGACTTTGAGTAAAGCAGATTACTCTCCATAGGTGGGTGGGCCTCATCCAATTAGTTGAAGGCCTCAATAGAAAAAGACTGACCTTTTCAGAAGAGAAGAGAATCATGCCAGCAGACTTCCTTTGAACTCTGCCACTCCCCACTGGGTCTCCACACTGCTGGCCCATTCTGCAGATTTTGAGCTTGCCAAGTCTCCACAATCATGTGAGCCACTTCCCACTCCACCCTCACGCATACACGCATGTGCGCGCACATACACAGAGTTGGTTCTGTTTCTGTGAAGAACCCTGACTAATATACAACCCCAGACATCAAACCCTTCAGTGAGCTTTCTGTGACCCCCTTATATCGAGTCAAGCACCTCTGAACCCTATTATATGTCTACATTGCTCCTATTATATGTCTGACATAGTGTTGTAATTTATTTGTTTTCAGATTTTTCTTCCACAAAGGGCCAGAGTTCGTTTAGCCTAAGGAGCTCATCTCATTCATCACTATATCCCTAGGGTGGATGGATTTGTGAGAAGACAGGACTGAGGCTGGTGGCCTAGGGGAGTCTTACCAGAAGGAGGAAAGGGCGTTCAGTCAAACTTTTGTTTGAAAGAGACTTGGCAAGAGAGGCCAGACAGGGACAAGAAAAATAGTTTCTGAAAACCAGGCTCATAGCACCACTGAATACAGGCCACCTGCGGCAGCAGGGGTCCACCGGCCTCCATTAGCTCAGGCCTCCATTCGTTTAGTCTAAGAGAGGACCGCATGGGCCAGTGCACCATCTGCCCAGCTTCTCAAACCCTATCCAGGGAGCTCGGTTTAGTTCCACAAATACTTACTGAATTCCGAACACAATTTCTTGTCAGAAATTCTCACTTCAGGTCCTGATCTGACCTTCAGGTCTTCCTTTTTTGACAACATCCGAGCTCTCAAGACACTCGGGAATGCACTGTGTGCTTGAGGGGGGCAGTCCTCAGCCTCCTGACATTCACCCCAGCTTCCAAGCTCTCTCTCTGTCCTCACTGAGCAAGACAATACAGTCAGATATGATTTTCTGAGGCTGCATTATAAGAAAATATGCTCTTGCAATTCATACATCCTTTCTTCCACCCAAACCAGGTGACTTTGGAAACCCCACACAGGCAGGAGGCGGTGGGCCGCAGGGGGGTGGCAGGAGGAGGACTCTTTGAGAATGATGGCTCAGTGTTTGCCAACGTTCCAGGCACAAGGCATGGGTTGTCCGGAACAGTATGAACAAATGAATGAGTGAACTGCAGAGCAGATAAATGAACAGATGATAACATAACTGAGTTCTTCCTTATAGAACAGGCTCAAGTCAAGTGAGTTGAACTGAGGAAAAGGAGAGCCAGAAGGAAAGATCAGCTATGTACTGGTGAAGGGACTGGTGGTTTAAGAAAGGTGAATCGAATCTTGTGACAGACATCAACTGCAGAGCAGCTGGGACTGTCACAAGAGGTAACAACTGACAGAGTACCACGTACCAGGCTCCGTGCTAAGCACTCGACACAAACGAAATCCTCAGAATAATTCTATCAGGTCGGTCCTTCTCCCAGATGAGGAAATAGGGAACTGACTACATTTAGGTTGTGGGGAACTTTCCCACCCTGACATTCTGGATGCTTCTTCTCCCTAGCCTGGGTCTACCAGCAGCCTGAGGCCAGCTTACTCTAGAGGGCTTGATTCTGGCCCTGACACAGAGCCTTCTGACTAGGTCTGTGTGGATATGAACTCTCCCTCTTGACACCCCAGGCTTCTTCTCAGGATGTGACCTTGCCTCACCTTACTGCCTGGTCATCTGGATAGTCCACCCTATCCCCACTCCCACCCCTCCAGCCACCCGACCTCCCTCCTCCCACTCCCACTCCTACCCACCCGTGCCCTAGCTCCTCCTACCCTTTCTGCCTCCTGGGCCCTCTCTTGGCACTCTGCCTGTTCCCACCTCCTTCCCTTCCTTTTTCAAGCAAATCCTACTTGTCACCACTGCCAACTTCTCCCTGGGGCCTCCACATTCCAGACGGAACCCATGCTCCCTTCCTCTGGGATGTGTCTATACCTGTTTCCGGTAGTAATAATACAATGCCACCTTACACAGATGCAGTGGTGATAGCTCTCCAAAGCCTTTTGTAATTGCCATCTCATTTAATTTCACCCAAGTTCTTCTCTGCAGAGAGAACCTACTGTTTATGGCTCCATCTGCCACTTCTACTGTGGACCTAATGTCTGAACATCACTCCACAATTGAGGAACTCCTCAAAACAGCCCTCTAAGAAGGGTCTTATCATCTCATTTTGCAGATGAGGAAACAGAGAGTCAGAGAGGAAGAAAGAGGCCAGGCTGGATTCACAGCTCAGGACTCTCATTCTAGACCCGATGCTACTGGAGGATCCTATGGTGTGCTCTGATTCTTGTCTAGGATCTGATTCATTTCTGTGCTCTGACCCATCCTTAGCCTGGACAAACACCTTATCCTGAACTCAGGGGATTAGGAGGGATTTGTTGGCATAAAAAATGAATTTACCAAGGCCTAGAATCATTGCCCTCCGAAGTGCCTCCCTCCAGAGCGCCATATTGCCAGCCCTGCTCCCATTCTCATCTTTACACGAGAGAGGTAGACAGAGCTGGGCTTTGAGGGTCTGAGTGTCACCTAGAACCTCAGAAGAACCCACAAACTATGTTTTTTGTTTGCCATGCAGAAATGGGGCAGTCTGATTGTTGTAGTCCCAGCCTGGTCTGGTAGAACAAATGCAGTGCCTCCTCCCAGGAAGTGCCCCCTGAGGACCTGGGAAGCACAGGGGATGGCCTGGGGAGGGGTGGTGGAGGGCAGCCAAGAGCACTGGGTGCTGAGTCAGCCGCTGGAGGCTCTGCCTGCAGGGACTCCCCTTCCTTTCCCAGAAGCTCCAAACCCTTCTGACATGCTACATCCTGTCCAAATGGGTTCCCCAATAGGCTTTAGCCCCAGTCAGCAATTTCTTTCCTAAACAGAAGCACAGCCCTGCCTTCCAGCCCAGGCCACTCACAACTCCCCTTTCTCTGGAAGTGAAAGCTGCTAATTCTTGACGGTTTCCTTCAGGACTCACAGGAGCTGGGCATGTGACAGTTTCAATTGTATTGCCTCAATGTGCTCATTTTTTCACGTGCCTATCTCCCCAGCTATGGATTTTGGAGAGCAGGGGCTGTATTTGAATCACCTTCATGTTCTCTGTTCTACCACATAGTTGGCACTCACGGGTGTTTGTGGATGAATAAATGAATGAAGTAAAAATTATGGAAAACCTCAGTTAATCATTTACAGAAGTCACCTTAATTCTTTTTAGTAAAAAGAGATTATATTAATTTCTGAAACTAGAGAGTATACAAATCTGTTAATGAATAGAATTTTCTAAATTTTGAGTGTCTATTTCATAAACACAACTCTTTGAATGGTGTCTAGTCATTTGCTTTCTCAAACTGAGACAGAATTCACATACCATAAAATTCACATAAAATTCCGTCATCACCACCATCTAATTCCAGAACATTTTTATCACTCCAAGAAGAAACCCCGAACCCATCAGAAGTCTCTCCACATTCCCTTCCTCCAGCTCCCCTGGCAGCCCCTGATTTATCTACTTTCTGTCTCTACATAATTGCCTCTTCTGGACATTTCATAAAAATGGAATCATCCAATGTATGCCTTTTTGTGTCTGGCTTCTTTCACTCAGCATAATGTTTTTCATCATTTGCGTTAAAGATATCAGTGTTTCCTGGTGTTTCTCAGAGCACCCTGACCCCCAGGGATACGATAGTGCCTGTGAGATCACACAGGCAGAAGCCACTGTGAGCCATCAGGACAGCATCGACTCCAGCAGCAGCTGTATGGACTGGGCCACATGGGGAGTTAGAGGGGAAAGGGAGTCACTGCATTGGCCGTCTGGACCAGCAGCAGAGCCAGTGTGGTTGGCAGCTGATAACATGTGGGATGAACTCCAATGCTCCTCCCCAGGAACAGCTGCCTGGTGGGAAGGGAAGGACATCAAGGGCTACCAGCCCTGAGTCTAAAGGGTCTGGGTTTGAAGGGAGTGTCCCATTTTTGAGATGGTCTCAAAGCTCAATAGGAGGTGCAGGTCCCCTTGATCTGGGGGTACAGATCAGGCAATGGCCATCCCAACTGCCTCACCACCCTCTGTCTAACCCAGGCCTCCCTCAAGAAGGAATCAGCTCCTCACAGGAAATCCCAACAGGCTGAGGAGAGCCAAGAATGCTCTGGTCATATGCAGTTTGTGCATGAACTGATTAACTAATTAATCAGTTCATGCACAAACCACTTTTCTTTGTAAACCACTTCAGATCCTCTGTGGCATAACAAAAGTAAAAACTGCAAAAAGACAAAAAGGGAATTAACTAAGAAGATGGAGAAGTCGTCTAGAAGGCCTCACATGGTGGCTCTGTTCCGGCCTTGGATTAGGTGTACAGCTTCCTGGCAGTCAAAGGAAGAAGGGCAATGCAGTTAGTTGCACATTCTCAGTGTCCTGACAATAAACAGACCAGTTCTTTAGAAAAAGCAAAGCTCTTCTTGGCACTAAGATCTGAAAGAAATTTCTCAGATGCTGTTTTAAGTAGGGAGCCTTTCGTGAAGTCATCCAATACTTCCTGGGCTCCAACACCCTGCACTGAGCAAGGCATTTGGCTCTTCCAGCCTCTAAGAATGCCAGATGGGCACCACCACCCTTTAAGTCATTCGCTCCTGTGGGAAACCTTGTACCATTTGGTGACCACTATTATAAGTTTTTCCAGACATACACACCATCATATTGTACTGCTATTTATGTGATATTTTAATTTACATTGACGTGCACTTGACTTGTTTAAACACTGCATCTTCCTAAGCAATAAGGATCACAGGAGAAACTGCCAATTCTATGTTTTTATCAAATTACATACATTACTATTTAATTAAGGAATTTCAATCATGTTCCCCCTAAACACCACATGTTCTCCTCGTGGTTTATGTCCTGTACTTGGAAAAAGGCCCCTGCGCATTACCCTGCTGCCCTGGGACTCTCCCTCAGCTCCTCCATCTAGAGAGTGAGGGGAGGTACTCCCTGGGAGAGCCCTAGGCCAGGCTTCCCCAGCACACCACGCAATCGCAGAGAGGGAAGGCCGGTAAGCAGCATATATTTTAAAGCCCATGTCTGACAGAGGAAGACACTGGGGCCCAGGGAAGAGAAGGGACTTGCTCAGCATCACAAGGCTGATGACATGTTGGGTGTTAGGACTCCCCAGCAGTGTCTTCACCGGCCCAGATGGATGAGTGAACATTTAGATGTAACCAAAGACTGAAACTCACCAAAGGAGTCTAACAGAAAGAACTATCAACAGAGAGAGACAGGGTCTCACCCAACTCCATGGCATGCCCTGTGGGGGCAGGATAAACTCAGCTCTGCACACTCTGCCTGGCATGTAGTAGATGCTCAGAAAACAACTGTGGGATGATTATGGTCTGTGGGATGACCATCAGGATAACAGTCATTTTTGGGAGGGAGGGAGGCACAAAGGGCGGGGACCTGGGACTGGGGAGGGCTATGCAGGGACTTCCACTGTATTTGTTAAGTATTTTTTTGAAGCAGTGTGGTGAGTTCACTGATGTTTGTTATATTACCATCCATTTTGTTGTCATTTGGCTGAAGTATTTTGAAAATTTTCTGTATTTGTTACATACAAATACACATGAATAGCTCCAGGATACCCTTAACAAATATGCCTTCTCTCTGTTAAAAAAACACTCTGTTAATAAAATACCCCATCTCAAGTACTTTAACAAAAATGGAAGAAATGACTGATTTCCACGACAGCCACATCCCAGCAGGGGGCTTCTGGGCCTGTTACCTCTCCCTCTATTCCCAAAGCCCGTGGCACATGGGGAACGGATCTGAGCATGACTGAGGCCGACCAAGGTAGAGTCTGTCTCAACAGGGCAAGGCATCATTGTTGGCACGGCACACCCAAGCCCAGCGAGTTTAGGGGGATACTTAGAGCACCCCAGCGGATCCACCTAACTCTACCAATGAGCGCCATAACTAGGCCATGGGAGAATCTGTAAAGCCAAGCTACCAAGCAGTGTCTTTGCCCCCACCTGTGTCGAGGATGTTGGCAACTACATTTTATAAACCACAGACTATCCCGTTTGGTCAAAAGCAGGGTAGGCTGTGCTCTGAGATTGTCAAGATGGACCCAGAGTCTTAGAGTCTTAGGGCTGAAGGGACTTCCAGGGGTGCTGGCCCAAGCTTCCATAGGAGACGCAAGACTTCCTTAGAGACTGCTCTTGGGAGACCACACCCTACTCGGGGCAACTGTTTTTTTAGACTGTTCTTTTAGAGGTGATGAGAGTAAGACTGGGAGATATTTTTTGTTTCTATAAAATGGTGTCACCCTATGTACATTTCTTGGCACCTTGCTTTTCTCATGGACAATCTTTTAGCGTTAAAGGCCAACATAGTTTGAACAGTTAGCATGTACCAGGTATAGTTATAAGCATCTCACAGACATCAACTCAGTTACTCCTCCTAAAAAGCTTAAAGAGCAGGCACTATTACAATCTGTTCTTTACCAAAGAGGCATCTGAGGGTCAGAGAGGTCATACAGCACAATTTGTAAGAGATGGGATCTGGGTCTGCCTTGAAAGTTCATCTCTAGACCCTGTATTCCTAACCATTGTGCCATACTGCCTTTTCAAACAAAGCCAGAAAGTGAACACGGCACCATGGTTTGGATATCTATACCTTCAAATTTTTCCTACTGTTAAGTTTTACATTTTTTTCTAATTTTTTGCCTCTAGAATTTTACAATAAACATCCTTTGTCCACATATCTTTACAGGTTGATGCTATTGTTCCATAGGTCAGATTCCCAGAAGTGGGACCATAGGTCAGAGGATACGTTTGGTTTTGGTTAGAATCGCATGGGGCCTGTTGTTTGAGGCAGCAACCTAATAATGACCCATGTGATTTTCACCCACTGTATTTGATTCTGTGCCAAGGACCACACAAAACACCTCTGGCCTTTTTCTCCAGGACAGCTCCTGGGGAAGTTGAGGAAAGAGCCTGCTTCTTGAATATTCTCTTCCTCAGTTTCTTTCAATGTTCCTCTGACAACATGGCTGAGGCACCTCTTAAAGTTTAGCACCCCTTGGGGTGGCCTGGCCGATGCCCCTTCCTCCCCATTCAAAGAGACACAGAGAGGGTCAGTATGTTTCCTGACATCAACAGTGGGAGAGAACTGTGCAGGTAGGATTCAGAGCTCTTGTCTTCAGCTCCCCCGAATCACACACATGCCTTCCTAAGAAAGAGGCCTTTGTGATGTATTAAAGACCAGCCAAATTCTACTCCACATCATGAGAAAACAAAGCTCATTCCCAATTAGAGAAGATGCCAATGACCTTGGAACTGCACAGGCTTTTAAGCATCTTCTAAGTTCAGTGTCTTGTTTTACGAAAGTGCCCAGGAGGACAATGACCATGCCAAGCTCACACATTGGGAGGGTGGCAACACTGCCCTGAGCTGGGGCAGGGTCACTGGTGGGTACACTACCCCAGCTCTCTCTGCCGGCTGGTTCCTAGGAACCGTCTTACTAGAAAGGCGTAGTGTAAATATTTTGCTAAGCAGCCAAGAGAGGAAACTTACCCAGGCTGAGCTGCCCTGTGCTGGGCGCTGGCCATGGACACAATGCTCAATGAGGGCCATTATCTGGGAGGGCTGTTTGTTCCGCTGCGGGACAGTGCCAGAGCCCGGAGCCACCAGGCTTGCCACTCTGGCTGCCACACAGAAGAGTCTCCTTGCGCTCAGCAGACTCTGTGGTTATGCAAGGCTGGGCCAGGAGGTTAACTCTCCCCGGCCAGGAGCCAAGTCTTGTTCCTTCCTGCCTGAGCATGTCCATCTGAAAAGGCTGAGAATTGAGGGTCTCAGTGTTTGCAGAATATGCTCAGGCTCTGAACCTGCTGGTTGATTCTAAAGGGCATCATGTTGAGGGGCCCATGCCTGTGGCTCCCGGCACCTTCCTACCAAGGCCTATGCTCCAGCAGTGGTGCCTAGCTCTCCTAGGGCACTGCTCACAGGCCTTGCAGCCCTCTGCCTGGGTGTCCCAGCCCCTTCTTTCTCCATCAGTCGTATCTGGCCTGGGTCTTTCTTAAGCCCAAGTTCTACTCCACTTCTTCAAAGCCCTCCCTGACCATCCCATCCCAACAGTGATCAGAGTTGAAGAAAAAGGGGTCTTGGAAGTGATCCATACAACTGACCCATTTTCCAGATGATGAAACTGAGGCTTGGAGAAGTTGACTACCTCAGAGAGGTGTGAGAGCATGTGAGTGTCAGCCTTGCTCTCCTCTAGAAACTCTCTTTTCTGTCTCACGACCCATCTGTCAGCAAATCATGTTGGCAAGATCTCAGACTAGAGCCAGAAGCTGACCCCTCCCCAAGGTCTCTGAAGTTGCCACCCTGGTCTATCATTCTGTCACCTCCTGATGATGTCACTGCCTCCCAGCTGTCTTTGTGCTGCTGCCACCACCTCCTCCAGGGTGGTCTCCATACCTTGGCCAGGGAGAGCTAGGGAACATTCGGCAGAGCCGTCCACTTCTTGGCTCAGACTGCCCGAGGTCTGCCTGCCCTCCTCTCTAGCCTCCTCTGCTGCTGCCACCCCACCTCCACCCCTCCAGCCACACTGGCCTCCTTGCTGCTCCCATCAGGCTGATCCTGCCTCTGCCACATACCCTTCCCATACACCCCCAGTGCTCACCTCCCTCCTTTAGGTCTCTGCTCAAAGGATGCCTTCTCAGGCCCGTCCTAAGTGACTTCAAAATTGCACCAACCCACCAGCCCCCAGTGTCCCCATTTCTTTCCTGTCACCTTGTCACATACTACATACATATTTTACTTCAGGAAAAGATACTATCTTTATATTTATTTTGCACACACTTATATATTTACTATCTCATAAAATATACAGTATACATAGAGAGTATATAGTGACAATATGTGTGTCTATTTCCCAACTAGAATATAACTCCAAGAGGCAGGCATTTTTGTGCTTGGCACCTGGTGTCTAAGCAGGGCTGAATTTAAGAGTGAGCCACCTCTCTGAGGACGGATGAGGACAATGGTGGCTGTGGTGTCACTGTGACTGCTGTGGTGCTAGGAGTGGGGAGGGGGTGAGCTTGGTGGCACTTGTAGGATCAGTACAAGGAAAGACTGAAGGCTCCAGGGAGGTCAGCTGGGAGGCTGCCCAGACACTATATTTTTAGGGCCTTGTGGAGGAAACACCCAGACACCTGGGCCTCAGTGCCCCACACCCCCGCCCCAGCCCTAGCAGAACTGCTCCAGGACAGGAAATTAACAGAGGCCACCAAAAAACGCTGTTCAGACAGAGCTGGGGTGAGAACCCAGGCATGGCCAGCCACACCCTGCTTTTAGGCATCTTGAATTCACAAGTACTGGGATCTCCATCTATATGTTTAATGCTCTCCAGGGAGTGACTCATAGGCCCTGCCGGGTTTGGAAGCCTAGCTGAGTCCCTTTGAACAGGTTTCTTCCCAAAGAGAAATACCTGTTGAATGAATAAAGAGATGGAAGGGATGGGGGCAGGGTGCTAAGGCCTACCCAGGAGAGGAAGAGGAAGGTGCGGGAGCACCAAAGGATCCCAAGGAAGTTTGCCTAGCAGAGCCCGAACAGGGGTTCGGTGGCAGGGCTTGTCCTGACAGGTGGCACAGGCGGGCCCAATTTCCACTCATTCTCCCACACCTGCAGCTATACTGGCCAGGAGCGCAAATCTCCCACAAACAGAAACTCAGGATTTCAGTTTCGTTTTGATTTATGTTTGTATTTACCCATGACATACTTTCTTTAGGTTGGCTGCTTTTATTCTAAAGAGGGGCCCAAACTAAGCTACCTAGATGACCGGCTGTTCCAACCTCCCTGTTCTGATCTATCCTTTCCCTCCTCTCTGAGCACTTCCCTGACTCTCTCACTGAGCCTTTTCTTACAGATGCCCTTGCATTCCTCAGGTTTTGGTCCCTAATCCCTGGTCTCTCTCACACCTGCACTTCCAGCTGCTGGACATCTTGGTGTGGCCATCCTGCTGTCCTCTCAAATGTAAGATGTTGGCACCAAATTCATCTTTTCTTGCCCTCTGCCTGTGTGCCACCATTCTCCTAGACCTGACAACTCTCCAAATCTCTCTCTCCTTTGTCCCCACGTCATCTACTATCCCCTCCATCCACACCAGCCTGTCCCTCATTTGTTCAACAATTACTGAACAGCCACCACCAAGCACCAGGCCATGCTGGGCACCAGGGGCATTCATCACGGCCTGTCCTTCCTCCATCTGCTGTACCTCCAGGACCCTGCCCCCTCCTGTGAGAGGAAGACTGTTCTGGAACAAGCCAGTCCCATGACTGTCCATAACAGACAATGTGACCCTGGGCAAGTCACTTGTCATGTGTGAGTGTGGGTGTCCTGGTCCACCCCTTGGGAGGATAGTTCATTCTGGCCTCACCTGTCCCCTGCCTGCCTGGGAAGATCATCGCCCTGTTTCCTACAGGTGACATAAGTCTGAACGACACGGTCGTCACCCACAGCCATGTTGCAGCCTTCTCCTTCCTGCAGACCGTGATGGCCGTGACTCCTTCAGCCAGCTTGTCACCCGTCTGGGACAGAGACCTGGAATCTGCATTTTAAAGAAATCCCAGGTAATTCTGTTGTGGGGAGTTTGTGGCCCACACTTGGAGTTCTGGCTCACGGGATAAGTCTAAGTCCCCCACCCCCATACACACCGATGAGACCCTGGCCTCACTTTCCTGCATTGACCTATCTGTCCCGCATGGAGGGTCTGCAGCTGTGGCCAGACTTAAACCCAGAAACGAGCCTGCTCTTCACTGGCCATCTCCCCAACATGGAAAGCTGACCTGAAGTCTCTTTCCCACCTTGCAACATGAAACTCAAATGCCTCCCTCTTCCTCCAGAAAGCTTGGAAACACCACTTGCACGGGTGCCCCCCACAGACACATGGGCCATCCTTTCTTGCCTGGGTTGCCTTTTGACTGGTTCACATCCCAGCTTCCTACTAGACCGTGAGCTCCCTGAGGGCAACTGTCCATCATGCAGATTGTGTTCAATCACAGATGCTTACTGGGCACCCAGGAGCCTACCCAGCACCCACTGGGTGTGCACAAGAGGAAAGCAGGAGCCCCATTCATGGCAGAGACAGACGGTACTTGCATATTGACCAGGGCATAAATAAACACAGGGAGCCACAGAATTCCAGAGTGAGGGTTCTGAATGCCATGGGAGAGGGGCACTCAGGGGGCTGGACGGGAAAATCCAGAATGAGGGACTGGATCCGGCACAGAGTGAAAGTGTGAGACCTTCTGCACAGGAGCAGAGGCGGGGATGAGCCGGAGAGGGGAAGGGAGAGGGGCTGGGGGGCTGGTGCAATTATCCAGGCAGGGAACGGATATCGACAACAGCATTGTTGTTTTTTACTAAGAGATTTATTAAGAGTTGCTCTGTGCCCACTGGGCCACACCCTTTACACAGTCATTTCACCTGCTCGGTAGTTGCTTGATCTAGCTAGAGTTATTATCTCCATCCTACAGATGAGGCACAGAGAGGTGAAGTGGCTTGCCTAAGGTCATGCAGCTAGTATGTGGCAGAGCCAGGATGCAAACCCAGTGGACTGACCCTGAGCTGGGGCCCTCAGTGCCACGCTCCAGGGCATTGGGGCTGAGTGTGTTTGCTCAGTGACAGCTCCCTATGAGCCTTCCTGAGAATACACTGAACACGAGTCCTCCAAAGGAGAAAATCTACCCCAGCTGGGCCTGGCAGGCCGTGGGCGGCAGGAGTGCGGCTATTTTGGAGAAGCGACACGAAAAACCACGAAGCTTCCTACCTGTCCTGTTTTGCTCCCATCTGTCCTTGGAAACAAGGCTGCCCCTCTCTTAGATAAAAAGGTGTTTCTCCCCACACGGTGGCTCTGCTACTGGTGGTGGGAGAGAGAGTGCTAAGCTTAGCACTTGCGTGCTATTTTTAAAGGACTATATAAACAAACAGGGCTATGTAAATAAGAAAAAAATGAGGTCATCCTTTTAAAATCTAAAAGTGTCTCATTTCTATGGGGCAAGCAGCACAACCTCAGAAGAGATGGGGCTTTTCTATCCCCTGGAGGCTTCTCGAGCCCGCAGAATCGTGCCCCCAGGCCTAGCTCTCTTCCTTGCACCCACAGAGGGAAGGGCAGCCAGCCCTGGAGTAGGGACTCCTGGGTTTCATTCCCAGTTCTGTGAGCTTTGCCTTGAATGCCGAAGGCCACCGACCGATCCCAGCCACCACTTCCTTGGGCTCTGACACCTGACGCCATGCAGGTCATTCACAAACACTCCAGGCCCTCCTCCTGTGCCAGCCCAGCCCTTTTGTTGTCCCTCTCCCTTCTGCCTGTCCCATACTTTGACCTGCTGAGTGGCCGCAAAGGCCCTTTGCATGCTTGTTGGAAGGGATGTGTATGCTCCCCATTCCCTGCTTCTTTGTGCACATTTTAATCTTGCCCCATGCTCTTCTGCACCTTTTCTCCCAAGCTGATGGCTGGAAGTCATGAAAGCAGCCAGGGCAGCTGAGTTTAGGTCACTGACAGTGGCTGGGAGACATCCCAAGCCTCAGCAGAGGGTCATATGGCCTGTCTGTGTTGCCCAAGTCCTGTTTCTACTCCTGTCCCCCCTCCTGGTGACCCTGCGGTCCACAACATCACCTCATTTCCCCCGCGACGCCCCCCTCCGCCCCACCATCTCTCCTACTTCCTCTTTGCCTCCAGACCCAACTGTTGGCATCCTTGGTTCCTCTGTTATCCCTTAGCACAAACATGAGAGCCACCAATATTTGCTGAAGGGGTGGTCTGCAAACTGTGTTCCACGGAGGGGTTTCGGAGGTTCTCCAAATGTTACATGAGAATTTTATTCTAAAAATACAGTTTGATTTCTATTGAAACTGTAACAGAAAGCAGCCATGTAAGTACATTTAAACACGTTCTCTAGCCCCCTGGAACACACAGAGACCAGCTTCACTAGGTCTGTGAGGACCTTAGATTAAGAGATCTTGAAACTCAGAATTGAAATGTGTCTTTAGCTGGAAAGCCCGGCGCTCTTGACTGAGTGCCATTGTGTCGTAGTTTTTAAAATTCAGGACTACGCACACATATAAAACCACATAAGCAAGTACACGCTGACGCTTTCAGTGATAAGAGAATGTATTACTTGGGTTATCACGAAAATATCACGAATGACTGTGGGGCTTCCTGTCTGACTCGTGTCTGTAATAGGAAGGAATTCAAGCAGTCATTTGCTATTGCCAGTGACGCAAACCAGAATCCCCTTCTGCTCTTCCCCAAAGGCCCAGATGACAACTGAAGCCCATCCTGTGGCTGCCAAGGTAAGCTGTTAAAAATCTGCTCCTGTTCACATCACCTATTGAGGTGATTTAGAATTCCTTAGTACTGTGCAGCCAAGTCAAACAAAACAAGAAAGAAAGAGGAATATTAGATATTGCAGCTGATAGAACAATACAATGATCATCCAGAACACAGGTCAGCAAACTTCTTCTGTAAAGCGTCAAACAGTAAATAATTTTGACTCTATGGGACAGTCTCAAGCAGTCACTGATAATGTGTAAACAAATGGCATGATTGTGTTCCAGTAATACTTTAGACATCAGACAGCAACCTGGATTAGACCTACAGGTTTGCCAATCCCTGATTAAGAAGCTCGGATTTCAATGATTTTGTGCATCAGAACAGAGGCATTGCTCTACTGATGGCCTTTCATAACAAATAAATGTTAAAAATTTGAACTTTAAAAATAAATGTATGCATAAAATATCACTTTAGCCTGTTTTATATATTGACATTCTGGGTGAGATTTTAATTTTAAAGATGGCTTCTCAAAGTAAAAGCTGAGAAAATGCTTCCATATCCATTTTCAAATGAGATTTGTCCTCTTATTTGTCATTCAGAAATCACATTTCTTCTGGAGAAAGCCCCAAGTCACGCCCCTTCTAAAGAGGGGCTGTGACTCCACATTTCCCAGCCCTTAAATGACTGCACATGTGGCCGTGCCCAAGCCTCAGATGGGGTTGATGGGCCTCCTACCTGCCCCAGCATGGGTGAGTTCCTGGCGCTGGACCGCAGCTGGCCTGGGTCTGTGCCCTCCACCTTGGTTGGATGCCATATATTACAGCCCCTACCTGGTGGCTAGGGTCACTGTGCCAGCAGTGGCCACAATCGCCTGAACACTCCAGAAGCACTGAGTCAGCACTCCATTAAACACAGATGCTTTCTTCCCCAGGGAGAGCAAAGGAAGGGGGGTGGGAGCCTGACTTCTTGCTGGAAACTGACAGCTCATTTCCCTCGGGGCAAGTCTCATCCTCTACAGATTCTTCCATGCCGCTGGCAGAGTCACACAGACAGAAGGCTTGGGCATGAAGCAGGGGGAGGGCAAATGCAGGTCTGCAGAGGACCCTCCTCTCGCACCCCCGGGACAGCTCCCCTGTGCATCCCTCGCAGGGTTCTGTTTCTGGGCTAGCTCAAGTATCTATTGACACCTCGTTGAATAAACCCAGACCCTGTCCTGTGACTGATCATGGAGAAGACCCATAAATGGCTGTGATGGGCACAGGAGGAAACAAGTGTTAAATCGTGGTGCCAGGAGATGTCCCAGGATGCTGAGCAAGCAGCCCACTCATTACAGCGCTATTGATTCCTGTGAACATTAGATGTTCCTGGGGGAGGGGTTATCCTTGAAGCTGTCACCGCCTTTTTTCAGGAAGCATCTTGATGGAGAAGGGCTGGGGTCTTTTGTAGCCAGAAGTTCTGTCCTTTACTAATTGTGTGACTGGTTTTTTTTTTGTTGTTGTTTTAGTTGGAGTCTCACTCTGTTGCCCAGGCTGGAGTGCAGTGGCACACTCACAGCCACCCCATGTTGACCTGCTGGACACCGGCGATCCTTTCACCTCAGGCTTCCCATTGCTACCACAGCTGGCTAATTTTTTTTATTTACTGTAGATGCGAGGTCCTGCCAAGTTGCCCAGGCTGGTCTCGAACCTGCGGGTTCAGGCAATCCACTCACCTCAGCCTCCCAAAGTGCTGGGATTATAGGCTGAGCCGCCAAGCCCGGCCTGTGTGACTGTTTTTAAATTACTGAACCTCTCTGTGCAGTTTCCTTATCTGCACAACAGGGGCAAGAAGACCTCACTGAGATTTGGGAAGGATGCAGACTTATCTGTAAAGTGCCAGGCCACTTGTGCAGTAGCATTGGTCCCCTTGCTTCACCCTGGCTCCAGGGACTCAACTGAGGCCTGAGGACCCACATCTCTGTCTCTAACTTCTGCTGTGCTCCTCTGACTAGGCAATGGGTGGGCAGGGAGGTCTTTAGGCAAGGGCCATCATAGGAGGTAGAGAGGGTAGAGCCCTGGCTAACAGGAGGACACAGTTGGACTAGCATGTGGTCCCTTAAGAGGAGGAGTTGTGTCCTCACCAGGACAGAATGGAGACTGACAGGACTGCATTTTGGGAGAGACAGTGTAGGAAGCTCAAGGTGTCTACTCCTGACCAAGGAAGGTCGAGGACTTCCAGAACAGCTTTCACTGAAGCGCAAGGAAAGCAATGATGATGATGATGACCCTAATAACAGTAATACATGTTTAAGAGGAAGAACGTAAGCAAGCGAATGCAAGAAAGACCAACACGGCCCCCCTGTAAGCTTACTCTGTGAGAGCCCGCTTCTCACCTGTGCTGAAGGCACCACTTCCGATGACCAAAACTGAAACGCTGTTCTCGTTGAAAGCCAGCGTTCATGTCCACTTCTGCGGCAGCCGCCCTCCTCCTAGGCACCGCTCTTCCCACTGGAGGGGAGGGCTTGCCTGGCCAGGACCTCCCAGGGCTCCTCCATGAACTAGGTTGAGGCTGCTGGGTTTGTGCCTTGAATCCTGCAGGGGATAATTGAAAAACAAGGTCAAAGAGTTTTCTTGGTCAACTTCTGTAGACACAGAACACTCCTGCTGTGCCCGGCTCCCAGTGTTTCCCAAGTTGCTTTTCTTGGACCCCCTGCTTGCACTCTTAACCTCTCTGAGCTTCTATTTCGTCGTGAGTATGGTAGGCAGAACTCTAGATGGCCCTCAAGTCTTCCTGTTCCCCTGGCACTCAGGTCCTGCATAACCCCCAAGACAGTGAATACCATGGGTGAGTAGGTTATGTCATAGGGCGCAGCTAACTTTAAAACAGGGAGCTTATCCAGGTCTGACCTAATTATGAAAGTCCTTTAAAAACAGAGTTTTCTCCGGCTAGTCATAGAAGGAGAAGAAGCCAGAGAGATCAGAACTGGGAGAAGGATGTGCCACGCCCTCGCTGCCTAGGAGGTGGACAGAGTCTGCAAGTGGCCTCCAGGAATGGACAGCAACTCTAGTTGACAGCAAGCAGAAAGCAAGACTTCAGTCCTACCACCGCAGGGAGCTGGAGTATGTCAACACCATGAATGAGCTTGGAAGCAGAATGTTCCCCAGAGCCTCCAGATGAGAACTCAGGCCACCTACACCTGGATTCAGTCCTGAGCAGAGAATCCAGCCACTCCATCCCAGACTTCTGACCTGCAGAACTGTGGGCTAACAAATGGGTGTTGTTCTAAGCTGGTAAGCTTGAGGTAATTTGTCATACAGCAAGAGAAAACTAACACAACCTCTAAAGTGACTCATATCTGGGCATGGGTGAGAATAACATACAATAATAGACATAAGAGCACATTGTACTCCCCAAATCACCAAACAAAACAGCACGTTCAGGGCCAAGGGAGGCCTGGCCAGGGCAGAAGCTCAACACCCATCCCTGAATGAATAGATGAATGAGTGAGTATTATTTTTAATAATCGACTTACCAGGCTGCTGTAAGAATCAAATAAGAAAAGATAGAGGAAGGTGCTTCATCAACTAGGCAGCCTGAGTTGTTTTAGTAGATGACGGCATGGCGTGTCATAGCCATGTCATGCTTTTAGAACTGTGCTATGGTTTGCTGTTCCAGGCAGCGTGTTGGGATTTTTGAGGATGCAGCTTCAGGGCCAGGATACTTGGGTTCAAATTATGACCTCTACCTTCTACCTATGACCTCTACAGCTTTGGAAAGTTGCTTTGCCTTGCTTAGCCTGAAAATGGGGGCTAAGAAAGGCGAATACCTCTCAAGGTCCTTATGAGTCAGGAAATGTTAAGGGTCTGGAATAGGCTTGACATGACCCATGCCGTTGTTCTGAATATTATCTCAGGGTGAAACCCAACAGTCTGGGACTGGAGTAACGTGCACACAGACACTGCCACCACTCTCCTCTTGGGCACCGTGCTTTTGACGAACATAGCCTTGGAAGAGTGTCTGGCAGCCATGCAACACTGCTGATTCCTACAAAACATGCAGGTCACTGAAGTCTGGCTGCTTCTCCTTCCTGCCATACCTGCTGCTGTTAAATCTAGTCAGCCCTGTCCTCCCCCCAGGGCAGCGCTGCACGATCACATGGTGAAGAGCTTGGCCTTGCTCTGTGGCTCTGTCTAGCCCAAACCATCCTAACTTCTTGCTACTCTGCAGGTCTTCATCATTTCCAGGTCTGATTCTGTGCCCCCCAGTGGATCAGTTACTAACCAAAATGGCGGCGCTCTTTTCCCTCCAATGTAGAAACACTGGTTTCTCAGAATATGCTATTCTACAGAATTCACAAGTTCCCACCTCAGAGCCTTTGTTCAGGCAGTTTTTTTCTGCGTGGAATGTTATTTCCCTCCTCCTACAACCATATCTACCTGGCCAAATCCTGCTCATGCCCTCAGAGGGCTCGGTTAACTCCCACCAAACTGGACCTAAGTTCTGCCTCTCTAGAATACCAAAAACACATTTGCTGTGCCTCTCTTAAGGTAAATAACAGTATCTGCTGTACACAGAGACTCTGTGAGCTTACAGCCCTTCTAGGATGCAGGCAACTCAGGTGGGGTCAGTCTGACTCATTCCCGCACCCCTAGTATGTGTCTCACACACAGGAAACTCTTTAGCACCTAATTCGGTTGTTTGCCCATTTAACAGATACACATTCAGGGCCTATTTTGGGTCAGGCCAGGTTGTAGGTGCCAAGGATAAAAGATGGCAACGATTCAATTCCTACCTTCAAG
>CAUYQG010169033.1:0-19020 GCA_963574415.1 Tarsius wallacei | reverse complement strand
GGTACACTGATGCTGATGGGTTCCTAGAACACTTACCTAGGTAGGGAAGCCTATACTATAAGGGACCCACTCTCCAAAAGATAATTCCAGACCGGGCTCAGTGGCTCAGCCTGTAATCCCAGCACTTTGGGAGGCCGAGGCAAGTGGATTGCCTAAGCCCACAGGTTCGACACCAGCCCAGGCACCTTGGTGAGGCTTTGTCTCTACAGTATATCAAAAAATTAACCAGTCATGGTAGCACATGCCTGTAGTTCCGGCTACTTGGAAAGCTGAGGAGGAAGGATCACCTGAGCCCAACAGGTCAAGGCTGCAGTGGCCGTGAGTGTGCCACTGCCCTCCAGCCTGGTACACTGATGCTGATGGGTTCCTAGAACACTTACCTAGGTAGGGAAGCCTATACTATAAGGGACCCACTCTCCAAAAGATAATTCCAGACCGGGCTTGGTGGCTCAGCCTGTAATCCCTGTGAGACTCCAACTAAAAAAAAAAAAAAAAAAAAAAGATAATTCCAGTTTTTTGGAGGTTCCCCACTCATATATATATATATATTTTTTTAATTTTTAAAAATTAATAAAACACTGCTGGATGTGTTCAATGCTTCCAGAAGTGCATAAAACATGTTTTCTTTTAAATTTTACTTTTTTAAAATTTATTTTAAAAATGTGGGGTACAATTCAGGGTTGGGTATACAAATGTTCATTATGCAGGTACCCTTGTTGATGAGGTGTGCCCCTCCACCTCCCCTCAGTTTCCCCACTACTGCCAATCTTTTTCTTATAGTATTACGATAATTGTTCAAGGTCCGCTTATGAGTGAGAACATAAAACATGTTTTCAAGAGAAAACATCACTCCCGGCTCATTTATACACATTACTCATTCTTTGCTTTTAGTGATTTTTGTATTCTCATTCTCAGACGATGGTCTTGTTTTAGAATTCAAAGTAGTATTTATCAAGAAGCCCTACACCTAAATTCACACTTGCCTCACTGATTAACCATCCTTTTTCCATGCAAAGATATTTATATTCTTTTATAGCCTGGCTTTGAAAATGCCTTGAAGTAAACTTCAGAAGCAGTTGTGGAAATGACATCTTTATAAAATGATTCTGTATTAATAATATCCATGAATATGGACAAACATATTTTGTGTTTTCCCCAAAATAACAACAGATTCATTACTTTTTTCTTTTTTAGTTAGTAATTCACTAACAATAAAAGATAACAAGCATTTTCATTTTTTGTTTATAGCTTTTAAAACTTTTCTCTATTTGGGTCATATTTTCCCATGTTAATAAATACAGATTTCCATTTTCATTTTTAATGCCTGTAGGTAATCTGCGGTGTCTTATCTGTGAAATAACCACTATTGGCAGTCATTTAGATTGATTGCTGTTTCTGTTATAAACAATGCTGTGATGAATACCCTCATGCACATTTTTATGTGTTTACCCACTTATTCACTTAAAATAAATTTCCAAAAGTGGAATTTCTGACCCAAAGGGTATTTATATCTAAGTCTTTTTAATAAATTTCTAGTAGAATATGTTAGACCAGTTTTTATCACTATCAAAATATTATAAAATGTATGTTTTCCTATCTGCCTATCAACATTGAATATTTTTAATATTTGTTCATTTCACAAGAAAAAATATCTACTGCTCTTTTAATTTGCAGTTCTTTGATTATTTATGGGTTTCGTCTATGGCCATACTGGTGCCAGATCTCATCTGATTATTTATGGGTTTTAATATCCTTCTTTGTATTATTTTTGATACATTTGTATTTTTCTATTGCCATGTTTACATTTCTTATGAACTTATAGGGTTTCTTTATGTATTAGAGACATAATCCCCATATCATATGTTGTAAAAATATTTTTCCAGTTTGTCTTTATCTTTTACCTTTGTTTATGGGGTATGTTTTTGTTGTATTATGGTTTTGCTTTTAATGTATTCAAAGTATCAGGCTTTCCCTTTAGGTTTCTGGCTTTGATTGGCATGCACATTTAGTATTTTTGTGTAGTTTATAAGATTTAAGATGTATTGCTCATTTTGTCAACAATCAAATGTCACCTGGAAATCAAATTAGAATTTTTGAAAATATAATTTAGACTATTTATTATATAACCATAGTCCTAATCACAACTAGAAAAAAAATCTTAATAATGACTAAAGTTAATATATCAATATTTTTTAAAAGAAAAAATCAATCTTTTCAAAATGCTGTCTGTGTCAATTAGCAGGTGATACTTTGTATATTCCATATTTATTACCTGAAATAAAACAATCCCAACAGAAAACCTAGTTCGGCCAGAACACGATTTTACAAGCTGTTGCAGAATATGGATGCAAGTATCACAGCTTCCCACTGTGAGGAGAGATTGAGCCAGAGCTTGGCTGGAAACGCTTCGATAATAACCACACATGGGATAAAATAACTGAAAATCATTCATTCTCATTGGCAGGTAAAGCATTCTAGAAAAATTTATCTTTCCTTTCCTGGAGATGCTACTTAGGATCCCTAACGTTTATGAAAGATGGTGTGATGAAAACACCACAACCTGCTAAATGATGTCCACACACACAACACCATTCACTGACGAGGACCTGCTTGGTGAGCCAATATTTGGTCCCCAGAGGCATTCCTCTTACATGTTGTTACTCTAGGCCCCTCATCAGGAAAGTGGACTAGGTTTTAAAATATCCAAATTCCTTCTGATTTCTTTTTTTTTTTTTTTTGAGTTGGAGTCTCACTCTGTCGCCCAGACTGGAGTGCAGTGGCCGCTCCCGGCCACCACAGCCTCGACCTGCTGGGCTCCGGTGATCCTTCCGCCTCAACCTTCCAAGTAGCTGGAACTACAGGCGTGCAATACCATGCCCGGCTAATTTTTGATTATTGTAGAGATGAGGTCTCGCCAAGTTGCCCAGGCGGGTCTCGAACCCGCGGGCTCAGGCAATCCACTCACTTCAGCCTCCCCAGGCGAGGGATTACAGGCTGAGCCACCGAGCCCGGCTGAGTTTAGGTTTTTAATCAAGCATAGTTCAGTATAATTTTGGGAAACATAATTAAATAGAAGCAAGAAGTAGTGTAAACAACTCACCTGTAAAAGCCCAAGATAAATTCTGGTTTTATATGGAATTTATTGCTGTTTTTTTAATGTTTTATTCAAGCTATCTCCCTTATCTTTATTGCCTCATCATTCTTGTTGTGGCCTGCTGTTAGAAATCCTTTTCAGCTTTATCCTGAGGTTAAAACCCATTATCAAAGGCTTCATCAGTCCTCTTCCCATTTTCTGTGAACAACTTCATTCATTTTTTTCTTAGGAGACAAATGCAGATGTAGGAGTGAAGAGTGTAAAGAAGACAACCATACAAGGAAAACTATTCAGGGAAAGGGCCACTGAAAAGGTTTGAGACATATTCTACCTTCTATGAGGTAGAGAGTGAAATTTACCTCTCTTATTCCTCTACTGAGAAAGAGAGAGAGAAAGAGAGAGGAAGAGAGAAGATATTCCACATAATATCTCTAGTGCAAGAAGTTAATCACCACTACCATTTTTTTCCTGAAGAATTCAAGTTACACTTCCTGGTAAAATTCCTACTGATGTGACCTTTATTTTGAAAAGCTCCTGAGATACAGCAGACGTGGTGGCTCAACTCCACCCCTAATTAGGTAAGTGGCCCTGGGCAAATTCTAGACCTTCCTTAGGAATAGTTTCTGTTGTGTAAAAATGAAAGTGTTACCATCTGCCTCTTTAGTATTTGCCTTGCAGAGGATTAGTACCTGCTTTGAGGCATTTAAACTGCAGGGCAATGTAACTGGTAAAAAGCAAGCAGACACTACAGTGGAACATTTTCTAATTATTTTTACTTCATTTTTTTTAAGTCCAACTACCTAAGTAGCTCTTTGAGTCATTACAGTGTTTTGCAGGTATTCACTGAGACAAGAACAAAGTGTGAAGTCCTAAATAAAGGAACACATTTTAGAAATCTGTAACACATTTCTAAATATAGAAATAAGACCACATTGTTTGAGTAAAAAAAAAAACAAAAAACTTCCACAGAACACTTATCTGAACCTTCCCTTTTGTTGTCTTTTCCTGGCTCACCTCTTTTAACATGGTCTATTCCAATGGCTTTAATTTAACTGGTCTCTCTCTCTTCTCTGTCTCTCTCTCTCTCTCTCTCTGTTTAGTCCTGGCTTTCCTCAACTCTTAAAATTTCGTACCCACCACTCCCCCCATTGCCCCGCCATTTCCTTCAGTAACGAAATCCAACCTCCTAACCCTGTCATACAAAGCTCTTAATCATTATGACCTGAGCACATAGCCAGCCTCATTTCTCAGAAGCCTTGTTTCTCCCTTTCTCTCCTCAACCCCCACAAATTATTTGGCAGAGCTCCTTTCAATCTTTCAGACATCCTAGGTTTTCTCTGATCTTTGAGTCTTTTCAATGTGTTCCTTCTACCTTTTCTATTTCCAAACCTCTTCTTTATTTACCAGATTTTTCAAGACTTCCCTGATGAGTTGCCTCTTCTGTGCAGCCTTCCCTGACACCTTCTTCCTCAATCCCTGAAGGTGATTTCACTCAAAGCTCTCTAGTGTCTGTTGAGTTTGGTCTTGTTTTGTAAGTAGTTATGTTACTCATTCTAGCCTGAGATTTTGTTGAGAGCAATGACTACAGTTCTTTCATCTCCAGGCTTCATGCAAAATAGATATTCAATAAATATTTGCTAACATAGAAAGACAATATCTTAAAAATAATATAACTTATAGAGTGCTTATGAGGTACTAGGTACTATGCATGAATTTTTAAATATAATCCTCTAAAAAACTATCAAGTCAGCTTACTACTATAATTTTTTATTTTATAGATGAGGAAATTATAAAAATTAGGAAAAAATGAAAGAGGGTAGAATTCTTTTATGTTGTATGCTTTAATATGTTATCTATAAAAATATCACTAATTGAGAACACATTGAGTATGATCTAATGATGATGTATTGATGTAATGAATTATTTATTGAAATGTTACCTCGAATCCTATTGAGTCATTATCAATACTTAAAGCTTAGCTATTGATGCTGAATGCTCATCATAGAAAGAGCTTAGTCCTCATCATGGCCCAAGTAGGCAAGGAAGAAAGAGACTGGATAGAGTAGAAGGTTACTGAGAAACCAGTTCAACTCAGAAATCGAAGATGAAAGTGTTAGGGTCAAACAGAAGGGGAGAACTACTAGGTAATTCCTCAATTAGAATTTTCCTAGTCCTTTGTAGAGTGAGCCTCATTGTGAAACCAAATGGTCTCCAGTGCTCATTTGCTTGTACCAAGTTCTCTTTTCTATATATTTACTATCTAGGGTTTGGAATGTTGACTGCCATCCACATAGAAAGTAACAATCTTAGAATTAGTTTGTTGGTGATATACTCAGGTAAAGAGCTCCATTTCATTTGCCACATTTACATCAAATTCTGAGCCATGAATAGCACCCAGGTCAAATTTTCCTAATAAGAGCCCTTTATAGTACTCAATTACATACTTGCATAATACAGGATGTGTCAATGATCAAACAGTCATGGACATCACAGTCTGTTTCCCCAAGTTTCATCAAACAAAGTAGGATGGACTACACAACCAAAATATTTACACTGTTATTTGTGTCTTACTATGTTTAGTTTGGGATCACAAATTTTAGTAGTTCATCCCTCATGTTTTTAAAACAGAAACCAAGAAAATATTCAAGCAGGTTAGCATTTTGCTGACAGTTGGCAGACTTTGGGTACTTATTTCCTGCTCTAATTTTTCAGCTACTTTTAAATTTGTTTGTTACTATGGTAGGTTCACAGTAACAGACATCTCTTGGTTATTTGTATAGGAAAACCTCTAAGACTGCACAATGAAGTCATTCTTAAGATAGCAGTAGGTGGCCTACCTATTGGTGGAAGAAAAATTTTCAGATGATGATTTTTCTAGTCTTTAAATCCAAGTAAACAATTGTTGAGCCTCTGTCATTTATAAGACATTTCTTATTTAATTACATACTTTAAATTTATATTTCAGGGTAGGATGGCAAAGAATATATATTTCATTTAATATGAGTTACAATAATAGTTACTCATGCTTGTTCCAGTTCTGGACTGGTCACTTTATAAGCTTTGTCGCATTTTACTCTCACAATAACTCTCCATGATAAGTGTCACTCTCATCTCCCTTCTCATTATCAGGCAAGTCTATGTTTTTGTAAAATTAAAATACTTGCCTAAGTAAGTGAATCGAAGTTTATTTGGTCCTAATGTCTATGTTCTTCACATAAAAAAATGAGAGAGGAAGAGAGAGAGAGAGAGAGAGAAAGAGTTATATTGGATAAAGTGAAGAGAGATCACTTGGGTTATAGGGAGTTAGTCAGGCTTTATAAAAGACAGGAATCTCTGAGATACCTAATGAATATGGAAATGCCATGGGGATTACATTAGAGATTCAAAGTAAGAACAAAAATAAAGGTAATAGGAGAGAAATACTCAGAACTATTCCTGAAGAACATTGAATAGCCAGACTTGTTGGACTAAATGGTAAAGTATAGATGGGAAATGTTGGGGTAAAACCTGAAAGCCAAGTTGAAATCTTGTAGCTCTGCTTCATGGATATTAAATCAGTAGCAGGTGTGGGATGCATTAGAGTAGGAAGACTAGAAGTAGTTTAAATGGTTGTAAAGATTTTTGCCATAAAACCCCATACCAAAGATAACAGTCTAGATATGAATTGATATGGAATAAATGTTAAGGATGTGTATGGGGTATTTTAAAAAATATGTCTTTATTTGGTATTTAATAAGATCTAGGTGTGAGATTTTAAACTTTGGTTTTTGGGAAGGATAGTACTAATAACAGAATTAGAGAATACCAAAGTAATATCTGACAGTTCAAAATTGAGCTCTAGATACCCTGTATTGAATGGATAAGTGGATTAACCAAAATCATATAGGTGAATTTCCTGATTCAGATCCCTATGCTCAAACCCATTTTACTTTTCTACCAGTCCCTGACATTTTCCTTTAAAAAATAACACTAAAAATATTATGTGACATAAATCCCTGAATTTGCATGTGGGTGTCATATAGTGTATATAGTCATATAGTGTAAGACAAATTGAACCATCCTTGACCTTAGTGAACCACAGAGATGATTGCTAAGAAATTTTCAGAAACGCTTCATTTGCAATCGGTGTTCAATTGACTTCTTATGTTAGAACCAAATATATTAAAAGTGTTTTGAAAATGGGATCACAAAACTCAGATGAATCTCCATGGTACAAAAAGCCAAAATAGCAATGAAAATACAATGACTTGACTTTTAGCCATTCTTTCAATAATCATACACATTAACATCTCTTGAGCACTTATTATGTTCCAGGCACAGTTATAAACATGGAATGTGCAATGACTCATTTAATCACCATAGTGACTTCATAGATGGATATAGTTTTTAATCAGGCCTATTTTATTATGAGGAATAGGAGACTCAGAAAGATATAGTAACATTCTTAGGTTCTCATTACAGGCAAATGAGAGAAGGGCTCAAATCTAGGTGTCTCTGAGCTCAAAGCCTTTTATATGACCCAAAGCATGCCAAACTATATAATGCCCACAACAATTTTAGCTGACATGACCGGAAAAAATAAGCATTGTTATTTTTTGTTGGCTACCTCATCTTATAAACATATTTTTTTCTGAGTATAGCAATGATTTTGTTTTATAGAAAAAAATGACTTTCATTCAGAGACTACTGAGGTAATTAGAAAAAGTGAAATGAGCGATCTCCCCTTTTATTTTTCAAAAGTGATTCTATTTTGAAGTGAAGACAAATTCTTTTATAGAATATAATGAGAGCATTTTTAAAAAATCGACTGTGGTTAACTTGATGTTTGGAAACATTATTAAAATAAGTGTTAACTGAAACAGTGATTTGGCTAGATATTATAGCTAGATACGCACTGAGACAAATTATTAGTAGCTCTATTTAACTTAAAAACATGCACAGCTTTTAAAACTACATTTAACTGAATTAGATACAATCATCCTCAAGAGTTCAATTCCAATAACAAGATTAACTCCATAATTACTCACTCTGACCATCACAACTATTCTTCCAAGATTTTCAGTATTTCTTAACATACGCTAAATTAGATTTCTAGAGGTATTAAGACTAAAGCATACATTAGTAAGCAGCAATGATATAAGTAGATATAAGGTATCTGTGTAGAAGACAGGAGGGTATGGTGAATTAATGAGTTTCCCTTGTAGATGAATCTATAAGGAGTTAAAAAAAAAAACCTAGCCTAAATTTTATTATTTATAAAATGGTACATCTTAATCAGCTCGAAATACCGGAGACTGGATGTTTAAACAACAGACATATATTTCTCACAGTTCTAGAGGCTGGAAAATCCAAGGTGCTGGCTGATTCAGTTTGTGGGGAAGGCCTACTTCCTGGCTTGCACTCAGCCATCTTGTGATATCCTCATGTGATAGAGAGAAAGAGCTCTGGTGTCTCTCATCTTACAAAGACACAAATCCCATCATGGGGACTCCCACTCTCATGACCTCATTTAAACTTAATTATTTTCCAAAGGCCCCACCTTTAAATTCAACATTGTGGGGGGGTAGGGCTTCAATATATGAATTTTGAGGGGGCACAAATGCTTACTCAATAACTTGGGAGATAAAGATGATTCCTTTAGTCCTTTTCTAAATGTGTTGAATCCTTATGAGAAAGAAATTGACTCTCCTTATGAGAAGTATTTTAAAAACAATTCTTTAAAAAAAGCAATGCATCCTTGACTATTTTGGAAATATCTTCTAAGACTAGAGAATGTCTCTCTACTATTATCAATGGAAATACAAAAACTATAATTACCTTTTAGATTAAAATATATTTTACTTCCTTGTTTTATGAATGAGGAAACAGGGGAAGGTACGTACTTTGAGCAAGGTTAGAATGAAATACATCAAGGAAAGGAACATCCATAAAACCACCCATATTACCCAGCAATTTCTGATGGATGAATTATTTGCTAACCAATGTTTCTTCCAAAATATATTCTATTTAAGTTATGAAATTTGTTTTATTTTAAAGCTAGTTCCTCACTCACCTCTTCTTCAAAATTTCTATTTCCCTGCTGATTTTAGGTTTAATTTTGCTTATCAGTAACAAAAGGTGGATAATCTCTAATCACTAATCTTGTTTTTCCAACATTTTACCTTGGAGTCATTGAAAAGATGATGAAAGGGAAAATATTGCTGGCTGTGGTCCCTTTGAGAAAAATTTAGAGAAAAAAAAATCACAGACCGAAATGAAAGAATTGTCAAGGGTGTGCAAAACTGGAGAAAAATTACCCAGGTGTTTCACAAATACTACCCAGTTATTCTTTAATACTGTAGTCTCCTGAAGAAGACATATGTCCCAGAAGAGTAAGGAATAGCAACACAGGTTAATACAACAAAACTATATACAGTTCTGGGTGCTGGAATCCAAAGATGAGTAAGGCAAAGTTCTTGGCCTTCAAAGAGCTCACAGTCTGACATGTAAACAAATAGATTATTATACAGTAATAGCATAAGAACATACACATCATTTATGTAAAATTTAGAATGTGGTGGTGGATTTTAAATAGCCATAAATCATTTGACACTCTTCTCATTGAAAGGTGATGTCTATTTCCCTCCAGTTATGGGCTGGATTATGACCATTTTGAGTACAAGGGAATTTTCACTATGACATCCTGAGTCTAGTCTTAAGAGATCTGTCATCTTTCTGCCCTGATCCCTTGGAGCCTATGCCACCACATAGGAAGCCCTATTATCCATAAAGAAAGAAAGGGATCCATCTGAGCCTTGTCTTTCACCAAAGTGCTCAGCTTTTGAGTGAAACTATATTAGATTATTAAATCTGCTGTTAACTTAGCCTATGGCTGTCTCTGTTCTTTAAGTTCCTATATAACACACTAGCTTAAGAGTATATTTTTGTATTAAATATGTGGGCCACAGCCAATCAACAGCAGCCAGCTGCTCAGACCACATAAGGTTAGTGCTTCATCACACCAGCTCAAATAAGGCACATGCTTAGCTGTAGCCAATCAGGTGATTTCTTTACTTTGCTTCCAGTTTCTATGAAAGCTCACTGCTCACACTGCTGGGAGAAGTTCTCTAGACCTATTCTGGTTTGAAGTGCTGCTTGATTCATGAATAGTTCTTTATTCAAATAAGTGTTGTTAAATTTATTTTGTCTAAAGTTTTTTGTTGTTGTTGTTTGGTTTTTTTTTTTTTTTTAACACCACCCAGTCTCCAGTATGTTGTATGAAATATCAGCCAGTTTAGCCCTACCCAAATTCATGAAATGTAATAAAATGGTTTTGTTTTAAGCCACCAAATTTCAAGGTAGTTTGTTACACAGCAATATGTAATCACAACAAAGAAAGAGTTTAAGTCTGACTTAGCAAACACTCCTCAAACAGAGTAAAATCGAAGTATATTTTTTGAAGGGTAATCAGAGTGTTTACCTAGGCAACTAATGGAGAAAAGTCACTCTAGTTTGATGGGACAATGTGAGGAGGACAGGAGAACTTGAGAGAGTTTGGTGTACTGCATTATCTCAGTATTTTGGAGAATAAAGTAGAAGAATGAATGGGTGGTTGGAAATTAGATTAAAGAGAAGTGGTATACCTTGCAAAACAATATGCTAATTTTTTAAAGCTAAATGTATTTCCAGATTTCCATAGGAAAGGAGTATCCATGTAAGGATTTAAGTTAAAAAAACTTTAATGGAAAATGATTCTGGATTTAGAGGAGGCAAAATTGAAATTGGGAACTTCAGTTGCAAGGTTATTTAAATCATCCAAAGAACGATCACAAAGCCTAGAAATATGGCAGTAGAGATAAAGACAAAGAGATAATTTAAAATCCTGAGTCATTAAAAATTGATTGTACAAATGTAAAAGGAAGGATTAAAAAAGAATATTTGTTAAATGCTAATTTTTGGATCTGGTGGCTGATTGGATGCCATCAATTAAAAAATGAAATAGTAGAAAAAAGAACAATTTAGAAAATTATATTTCAAGTTTAGTTTTAAATGTATAGACTTTGAACATTTGCTGGATGAAAAGATTCTATAGCTTAAGGGTAACAATAGGACTCTTTCTCTTCATATGTATATGTATGTATGTGCACACACATAAGCATACACACACAAATATATACCCACACATATGTAACATACTTATATAAGTAAATACATTTAGGTATATGTATGTCTAATATCTCCATCAATACACATGGAGATATTTGAATTGTCAGTGTGTAGATGATGGTTAAAACAAGGAGCTAAAATGACCCAAAGAAAGCAGGTAAGCTGGGCATCAGGGAGACAGACAAGAATGAAGCCCAGAGCAAAACTAATATGTAAGGGATTAGGAGAGGAAAGAAAAAATCCATATAAAGTAACTGAGAAGATCCAGCCAGTAAAATATTTCATGGAGACCCTGCTGGGAACTAGTTTGTTCATGTCAGTTGTTTAAAACTCACTCCACCCTATCCACCCAATAATCTGGACTTTATTTCAGTGTACTTGGGATTGGGCTGCTAACAATATCTAAATGTTATGTAAATCCAAATAACTGTGGATTTAGGTCTGGGGGTGGCAAGGCTATAAATAAATATAATTATATTTTTTTCATATGTGTGTATATTTATTCCATACTGTTCACATGAATGCTTTTAAAATAGCCTTTTGACCAACATAATATGAACAATGATTTACTTGCCTTCACACTGAATTATCAAATGATTCATTGCTTATTTTCAATTCAACATCACAAGCCAAAAGAAACACAAATAGTCAAAAATTGTTTTATTTTATAAAACAACGGCATTCTAAAACTGTAAAATAAAGTTAGAAAAATATCAGTTCAATGCATGTGGCATTAAGAATTTTTCACAAATGAAATGGAAACTGACAAAGAACTTGAAATGAATTTTATTTAATTAAGAACTATTTGCTTCTGTCATTCTCAATAAAAGGTGAATGTTTTGGTTGAAACACCATTGCTAATATGCAACTTGTTTAACCTCCATGACTAGAAGAATATTAAGTCATTTTGAAAAGAGAAAGTTCAAAGATGTGGCTTAAGATTTTGCATTTTTATTTTAGAGTAGAAATATGATTTTTTTTCTCATTTTTCTAGACATCAGGATTTGAGAAGAAAAATTCTACTTCATTTCTTTTTTTTTTCCTGAGACCTTCAATCTCCTTTAAACGGAATATGGTCAATTCCTAGTTGTGGAATAACCACAAGACAATTAGAAGTTAAATTGTTGAGCAGCCCGCATCTAATTGAAGTCTCTCCATTTTAACTATTTTATTTTTAGCATCTGAAGCAGTCTGTAGCTCTTCTAGGCTATAATCATGTTTATTTAAGAGTAGTGCAGTCCTCAGTGAGAAAATAAAAACCTCCCAGAACTCTATACTGAATAGAAGGAAATAGGAAGATGGGTGGTATGTTTAGTATACTTTTCAGATTTAGAAGATCCTTCAATTTACTGTGCAAATGTTTCAGCCTGGATTGCAAGACTCCATCTCAGAATGAGCTTGCTTTGTATAATGTTATGTATGTGTGTATATATCTTAATTAAGAAGTTATCCAAACTTCTTACTATTCAGAAATAACTCATACATTTCTTTTCTTTTCTTTTGCTTTTTTTGAGTTGGAGTCTTACTCCTTTGCCCAGGCTGGAGTGCAGTGGCACACACACTCATAGCCACCCCAGCATCAATGTTCTGGGCTCCAGCGATCCTTCCACCTCAGCCTTCCAAGTAGCCAGAACTACCGGCGCGCGCTAATACGCCCGGATAATTTTTCATTTATTGTAGAGATGAGGTCTCGCCAAATTGCCCGGGCTGGTCTTGAACCCGCAGGCTCAGGCAATCCACTCGCCTCGGCCTCCCAAAGTGCTGGGATTACAGGCTGAGCCATCAAGTCCGGCCAAGAGCTCATACATTTCTGAAAATGCTGAGTATGTTTTACTCTGCTAGTCATCTTAAGGAGTCACCATGTGTAAAGGTCTCAGTTGTATAAAATATACAGATTAAAAAAAATAGGAAATAAGGTTCTTCGCCACATTTTCCCCCAGAGAATAAGGACTATAGCCTAGAATTTTTTTTTTTGCCTCTTCAGGAAGAAGACTCATGAAGAATATCATCATCATCATCATCATCATCCTGTTAGCAAGCATTCCTTAGTGGCCTACTGTGTACCAGTCTCCAACCTACACTCTTCACATGAATTATCCTGTTTAAATGTCAGAACAACCATATGTGTTAGGTAATATTACAATCTTTGTCTTCTTTTTACTAGTACAAGAAGTGAGCTTTAAGTGAAGTGGGTTTTATGTTCATTATTAGATGAGTGTTCTGAAACCAGCACTCAAATACTATAATTTTAAACTCTTAGCCAATTTTCATTTCACTTTTAATGTAAAGAAAATTTTAAAAAAAATTTGCTAAGAGAAAAATTTAAAGAAAAAAATTCCTCCTCATCGCCAGTAGCTTTCTTTGAATGGAGACAGGGTAGAAGAATAGTTAATTGCTCTGTCTCAAGTTAAGTTCCTACCAGTAAGCACTGTTACCTTAGACAAGTCTCATCCTCTCTGTTTTATAATAAGTCAAATGGGAATACTATGAGTATTTGCTCCCTTGGTTGTTGTGAGAATTAAAAAAACCATAAAGGGCAATTAAGTTCTTAGCATACAGCCCAGAGCATAGAAAGTTCTCAATTAATTTTAAATTGTTCTTATTTTGTGTTGATTTGTGTTGATGTATCGTTACACATTTTAAAATGTAACCTCATGCCATAATTCAATCTGGTTCACCAAGTACTGTGCAATCAAAATTATTCTAGTTCTACTGAAACATATCAAACAAATGTAAATGTACTTTTCCAGTTTGGAAAAGGCAAACAAACAGATATTTAAAGAAATGATATTTAGTAGTTTCCCTTAGTACCCAAAAGATAGTATTCGGGAAACTGCTAAATAGAACATAAGCAAGCTGGGCTCAGTGGCTCAGCCTATAATCCCGTGCCTTGGGAGGCTGAGGTGAGTGGATTGCCTGAGTCCACGGGTTCGAGACCCGCCTGGGCAACTTGGTGAGACCTCATCTCTACAATAAATCAAAAAACTAGCCGGGTGTGGTAGCGCGTGCCTGTAGTTCCAGCTACTTGGAAGGCTGAGGCGGAAGGATCGCCGGAGCCCAGCAGGTCGAGCCTGCAGTGGCCGGAAGCAGCCACTGCACTCCAGTCTGGGCGACAGAGTGAGACTCCAACCCCCCCCCCCCAAAAATAGAACATAAGCTAAATATAGCAATGGTGGTGAGTGGTCAGGAACAAAACAGTTATCACATAAGGTGTTACTGAAGTGATCGAGTTTGTGATGAGATGGAAAAGTCTGCTAACTTCTGGAGTGACATTCAGGTGACAGACTTAACAATGCATCTATTTTGTCTTTAAAAAGAACAAATAAAAAGTAATTTTAAATAGTATAAGTATTGGATATCACATCAAAGAGTTGGTGAATAATCACTATTGATAGAAGAGTGACATGAGGAGACTGGGGCCAGAAAGGAAGGCTACATAGGAATGGGAAAGCTTGGAGGGAGAAGCATCAGCTTTGGATGATTTTGGAAAGTTGAGTCTGTTGAGAGCCTGGGACTGTTTTAGTGACAGAAGGATTTAAGATGTGTTGGACTTCTGTCTGACCTCAAGGATTGACTACCTGACTGAAAATTCAGGCCAGAAGAAGGCAAATGCAGGTGACCTTTCAAAATGTCTTTTGTGTGCCCATATTGTTTCCTTAAATCTTACTGGGTAGATGGTCACTTGGTTCATTTCTAGGGATTACATACAAATTGTTTTTTATATAGGTGTTGTTTTGTTTTTCTACCTTCAACTCTCTCATCCTGGTGAGATATGCACACAAAAATATTTTTCCCTCATGAACACACTACAATATAGTGAAACCATTACAAGTCTGGGTTCATCTTCATCAGAATTATTTCAGGTGCTTACAAAAACGCAGACTTCTGGACCCTACCCCATATCTATTACTTCAGAATTTCTGAGAATCAGCTCTGAGAATCCAAAATTTTAACATGTTCCTCAAATTATTCTTATGCTTACTAAAGTTGGAGAACCACTGCTTTTTGGAAAAGAGTTTAGAAGACAAGAATAGCATCGTGCCCATGCACCTACATTAGCCTGTATGCTTCTCAAAGATAATCTATTGCTTTCCTCTAACTGCAATAATTTTGTGTTGCTTTAAATAACACATAATTCATTTTCCTCTTCACAGGTCTGCGGGTGGATTGGTGTTTGGCAGATCTTGGCTGGTCTGGATTGGGTAGGGTTTCTGGCTTCTGGTTCAGTCGAGACTGTTCCATGTGTCTCATTCTGAAATATTTGTATGGCAATGGCAGAAATGCAAGCACATTTCAAGAATCCAACTTCCTGAAGTGCACTAACAACCCACTGGCCGAAGCAAATGGCATGGCCAAAACAAAGTCTTGGAGTAAGGAATTATACTCTACCTGCCATGAAGCCATGGAAAGGCTGTGAATTTATATTACTACTACAGGAAATGATGAACTGGGACCCATAAATCAACCTACCACATGTGGGGACTGTGTTTTAAATATGCTTGTATTCATATTTTCCAAGGGCTTCCTTGGCACATAGAGGTGGTGTTTAAAAGCAATTTTTGAACTGAACAGTATAGCTGCTATTTTCTTTTATTTAAATGATGATTATTATTCTAAAGATGTGGGGTACAATTCAGGGTTAGACATAAGTGGTCATCGTGCAGGTAAAGTTTTGGTACCCTTATTGATGTTATGTGTCCCTCTTCCCTGGCAGTGTCCCACTACTGCCAATCCCTTTCTTATAGTATTATGATAAATAAGTGAGTACATGTAGTACTCAGATCTTTGTTTCTGTGATAAATCACTGAGTATTATAGACTCTAAAGCCATCCAAGTTGCTGAGAAGACTGTCATTTTGTTTTTCTTTATGACTGCGTAATATTCCCTTGTGTATATATACCACATTTTCTTTATCCAGTCCACTTTCTTCAATAATGTAGCTAAAAGGAAATGTTAAGAGGAAACATGGAAATTACATGTAAACTGGAGATATTCACTGTAAACTGTGCATGTTAATATCCAGTCTGGGTCTTAGGATGTGTGAAATATTAAGCTGATAATTCCGAAAATTGTATTTTGAATATGGTAAAACATGCATAACATAAAATTTACCATCTTTACCATTTTTCATGTGTACAGTTCTGTAAAGCTAAGTACATTCACATTGTTGTGGAACTAATCTTTAGAACTCTTTTCATCTTGTAAAACCAAAATTCTATACTTATTAAACATCAACTCCTCAGTCTCCCTTCCTCCCATCTCTTGGCAACCACCGTTATACTTGCTGTTTCTATGAATTTAACCACTTGAGGTATCTTATTAAGTGGAATTATACAGAATTTATCTTTTGGTGACTGGCTTATTTCATATAGCATAATGTTCTCAAGGTTCTTCCATTTGTAGTGTGGTTCAGAAATAATATTTCACTGTACATATATGCCACATCTTTTGTGTTCATCTATTGGTGGCCACTGGTTTGCATTTACCTTTTTGCTATTGTGATTAATGCTACTATGAACAAAGGTGCACAAGTTGCCTTATTTCTGACAATCACACTGTATTTCATGACCCGACTGTGTCATTTGCTGCCATATAGTCAGTCCCCCTCCTGTAATTCAAACCTAGTGAATTTTAAAACAGGAATTGGCAAACTACAAACTACAACCTGCAGGTCAGATTCAACCCACCACATGCTTTTCCACAATCTCTAAGCAAAGAGTTGCTTTTGTATTTTTAAATGGTTGAAAAAAATCTAAAGATGATTTCATGACACATGAAAAATATATAAAATACATATTTCAGTGCCCATAAAGTTCATTGAAATAAAGCTAAACCCCAATGTAAATGAGCTAAGCACATTCATGTACACCATGTCTCTAGCTGCTTTTACATTACAACAGAAGAGTAATGTAGTTGCAACAGAGAGAGTATAGCCTGAAAAGACTAAATATTTATCTGTCTCTTTACAGAAAAAGTCCACTGACTCATATTTTAGAACGTAATGGGCAGCAAAGAGCAGCTCAGAAGAAGATTTCATTTTTATGTATCACTGATACAGCATTTTGGCCAAATACCATTTTAACAGACTTAGTTACGGTGAATCTGAAAAAAAGGAATTTCTGATTTTCTGTGACATTTTATTTCATTAGAGCTGTTCAGGCTAAGCCAGTTGTAGGGTGAGAAGCATGGAGACCAGAGAGTAGAGACTGAACAAACTTGGGTTGAGTAAAGTTGGGGGCCTGGGATCCCTGAACATGATCTGGGTTGTGGAAAGAAGCACTACAGCAGTTCTCATGGTTGTTTGTTTTTGTTTTCCAGCAGTCATACTGGAAATTTTCAATTATGAAATATGTCATATACAATATCCCTGGCACTTTAGAAATGAATTAACAATAATTAGTAATTCTTTTTTTTTTTTTTTCCCAGTGGGAGTCTCACTCTGTCACCCAGGCTGGAGTGCAGTGGCATGCTCACGGCCACCACAGCTTCAACCTGCTGGGCTCAGGCAATCCTTCTTCCTCAGCCTTCCAAGCAGCTGGAACTACAGGCACGCGACACCATGCCCAGCTAATTTTTTTATTTATTGTAGCGATGAGGACTCCCAAATTGCCCAGGCTGGTCTCGAACCTGTGGGCTCAGGCAATCCTCTCACCTCGGCCTCCCAAAGTGCTAGATTATAGATGTGAGCCACCACACCTGGCCAATTAGTAATTTTTAACTGTGTGCTAAGAATGGTGCTAACTGCTTGAATTTAAATATTGTCTCGTTGTATCTTGTCCCTAAGCCCTGTAAAGATATTTACTATCTATTATTATTTCTATTTACCAATGAAGAAATTAACACACAGTGAGGTCACACAGCCAGCAGAAGGTAGAGTTGGAGTTTGATTCCTGGCAGGCAGATACCACGCTAGTGCTTTAATTACAAGGATCAGGGATCCACACATTAGTCAAGCTCCTCAGGTGATTCTGAAAGAGCCCAGCCTGCAATGGTCTACAGAGCACCTCTGGAAGATACTAAAGCAGCCCTTGGAGACACCAAGCAGCTGAGTCAATTTAAAACAACAAACTTGTTTTACCCATAGATTTCTTCATGCAGTAATAAAATTAATCTGTGCTTGTGAACACAAACTATGGTATGTCAAAAGCAAAGCAGGGAAGAAAAGATTGTAGAGATAGAGAGGTTTTGAAATCCTAGGATTTGGTATTCAATCTCAGTGATCTCCAGTCTGAGGGGATCATACTAGAGGCCTTGAAGGCTTTTTAGTGTCGTCATTCCATGATCCCTAGGCTTTGCATCCCTTACCTGTCTATTCTTTTGTTTTCTCCTTTCCCCAACTTCTACAGCACCAGGAATTTGCTTCACACAATTCCCAGTGATCTTTAATTGTTCTCCCCAATCATTTCACATGTGGTAATCTCTGTCCATTGAGTTTCTTCAGTGAAATAAACACTGTGAAGGACAGAAAATGTATTTCCTAAGCTTTTGTCATCTTTCTCCATTCCTCTCCACTGTCCACTCCTCTGGCCTCTTTCCTTGCCCTCTCCGATTGATGGTATATTGACAAATACAAATAGTTAAATAAAAAGTGCCTCATGCCGGGCTCGGTGGCTCAGCCTGTAATCCTGCGCCTTTGGGACGCTGAGGTGAGTGGATTGCCTGAGCCCGCGGGTTCGAGACCCACCTGGGCAAGCAAGACCTCATCTCTACAATAAATCAAAAAATTAGCCGGGCGAGGTAGCGCGCGTCTGTAGTTCCAGCTACTTGGAAGGCTGAGGCGG
>CAUYQG010169030.1:0-86347 GCA_963574415.1 Tarsius wallacei | reverse complement strand
ACCACGCCCGGCTAATTTTTTTTTGATTTATTTGTAGAGATGAGGTCTCGCCTGCCCAGGCGGGTCTCGAACCTGCGGGCTCAGGCAATCCACTCACCTCAGCCTCCCAAGGCGCGGGATTACAGGCTGAGCCACCGAGCCCGGCTCAGCTGGTTTTTTTTAAGTGTTGTTTTTGTACCCTGCAATTTTGCTAAATATACTTATTAGCTTTGAAGGATTTTGTAGAATCTTCAGGGTTTTCTACACATAACATCATGTTATCCAGGAACAGAAATAATTTCTTCCATTCTGGTTTCTATATCTTTTTTTTTCTTGCCGAATTGCACTAAGTGTCTAGAGTAGGCATCCTTGTTTTGTTTCTGATCTTAGAGAGAAAGCTTTTAACTTTTTACCATTGACTACAATATTAGCAGTGGATTTTTCATATATGTTGCCTATTACAGAAGGTATATTCCTTCTTTACCTTATATATAGAGTGTTTTAAATCAATAAAAACATGTTGAGTTTTGTCAAATAGTTTTTCTGTATCAATTTAGATGATCTGTGGTTTATATCAATTTTTCTGTTAATATCATGTATCACATTGATTGATTTTTATATGTTGACCCATCCTCGCATTCCAGGTATAAATCTCACTTAGTCATGGTGTACGGTTTTTTTATGTGCTGTTAAATTTTGTTTACCTATATCTTATTGAGGATATTTGCATCTACATTCATCAAGAATATTGACCTGTTGTTTTCTTTTCCTATAGTACCTTTGTCTGGCACTCGTGTCAGGGTAATGTCATCCTTATGAAATGACCATTTCCTTCTCTTCAATTTTTAGAAGAGTTTGAGAAGAATTAGTACTAGTTCTCCTTGAAATAATTGGTAGAAGTAATCAGGTCTGGGCTTTTGGGGGAGGGGGTTGTTTTTTTTTTAATTACTGATTCAACCATAATAGAACTAGTTATTGTTCTGTTCAGATTTTCTGTTTGTGATGAGTCTGGTAGGTTATATGTTTGTCCATTTCTTCTAGGTTATCCAATTTGTTGGCTTATGATCATTCATAGTAGTATAATATAATGGTTCACAGTTTTGTAACATTAGTTGTAATGTCCCTGCTTTCATTTCTGATTTTCTTTACTTTAGTTTTCTTTTCTTTTTCTCAGTTATTCTAGATAAAACTTAGTCAATTTTATTTACATTTTCAGAAAAATCCAACTCTTAAGTTTTTTGTTGATTTTTCTTTCCTTTTCTTTTTTTTTTTTTATTATCTATTTGGTTTATGTCTGATCTAATCTTTATTGCATCCTTCTATCTCCTATATTTGGAGTAAGTTTGTTCTTTTTCTACTTTCTGAATGCATAAAGTTCAGATGTTTGAGATTTGTCTTCTTTTTTTTTTTGAGTTGGAGTCTCACTCTGTTGCCCAGACTGGAGTGCAGTGGCCGCTCCCGGCCACAGCAGCCTCGACCTGCTGGGCTCCGGCGATCCTTCCGCCTCAGCCTTCCAAGTAGCTGGAACTACAGGCGAGCGCTACCACGCCCGGCTGATTTTTTTTAATTTATTGTAGAGATGAGGTCTTGCTTGCCCAGGCGGGTCTCGAACCTGCGGACTCAGGCAATCCACTCACCTCAGCCTCCCAAGGCACGGGATTACAGGCTGAGCCACCGAGCCCGGCTTGTCTTCTTTTTTAATATAGGCATTCACCACTATAATGTTCTCCCTTAGTACTCCTTTTTCTTTATCCCATGAGTTTTAACGTGCTGTGTCTTTATTTTCATTTGTCTCAAGATATTTTCTAATTTCTTTTTTGATTTCATCTTTGACCCATTAGTTGTTTAAGAGTGTGTTGCTTAATTTCCACAAATTTGTGAATTTTCAAGTTTTCCTTTTGCTGTTTACTTTTAGTTTCATTCTGTTGTAGCAAAAAAAAAAAAAAAAGATACTTGCATAATTTCAATGTTCTGATATTTCTTAAGTACTGTTTTACAACCTAATGTTGTAATCTATTCTGGAGGATGTTCCATGCATGCTTGAGGAGACCGTGTATTGTGCTGATATTGGGTAGAAATTCTGCACATTGAACATGTATTTCAGTTTTTTCTTTCTCTACCCACAGAGAAGCCTGGAGCTGGGATTTTTCTCCAAACATGCTACATTGAGATGAGGGGAGCGACTTTGGATGTAGGTGTCATAGATTTTCCTATTGGCTTAGATGTGCTGGTTTCCTAAATTTCTCCCAAAATTTCTCTCAAAAGAAATTGGTCCTTGTGTTGTTGTTGAATAGGTGTCTCTGCATGGGGGAGGAGGCTTTCCATTCTGCCATCCTGGTGACATTACTTTAAGTCTTTTCTTCGTTCCTTGTTGTTTTGAATTCTTTGGACTGTTATTACACACAACTAGCTCTGTGCCCTGTGGTTGCTGCCTAATGAGCGCTCATCAAATGTTTGATGGATGGAGATAAGTAGGAATCAAGCTAGACACAAAAAGGACAAATAAATATGGTATGCTTGACACCCATTTCTTACTTAGATAACATGAGACTTGATTTAAATAAGTACTTAAGAGTGACATTTGCATTGTTATGCTATTGTTTACAAGTTTATCCTTGAAAGAAAAAAAAAGTGTTGAAGTCTTCAGGTTGATTTTATTGACTTCCTTGTCATTGAATTCCTTTTTGAGCAAGTATCACAAGATTATTTGGCTAGCAACATAGAGATCACCTAGTCGGCTCCTCTCATTATTAATTTTATACATGATAATATGTATTAAATATGTATTATATTATATATACTCCTGTGGAGTTTAAGAGTTGTTCACAAATCACTGCTAATTAGAAAAGGGGTAAGTACTATAACTAAGGCCACCTTAAGTCTGGCTCTTTCTAATACCAAACCATGTCTCAAGTCTGGAATAATTAAGAAGTGTGAGAAATGCCTCAAAATGTTTGAGTACAAAATGCACTTCAAAGGTGAATTTAATATTCAGAGATCATTATTTCAGATCTCCAGCTGTTAGGGAACAAGGCTGCCTAAAACTCCAGTGTTAACAGATGTCTGCTAAATACTTACTACTAATAATTGAAATAGTAACAACAGTGCTGTAATTAGTCTAAAAGATCACACACACACTTTTTTATATCCTCAAATTTTTGTTAAGTGTTAATGCATCTGTATAACACTTAAAATGAATATTCTGAAAGTGAAAACTGAAGGAAAAAAGCTCAAAAATAGAATACATACTGGGGAGATTATTTTAAGCTATTTAAAAATCATTATCTAGACAATAAATTTAGGTTAGGGAATTAGAGGAAAATATACTTGTGAGCAAAAACATAAAACAAAGATGACCCTAAGCAGGTTGTTTGTTTATATGGAAAGACTGGATGACAGCTCTGGCACTAGGGAAAGAAAATGACATAAAGGTCAAGTGACCCAGCATTTTCGTCAGTGTTTCCCCCTAATACTTCATTATTTGGGATAACCGTGGCTCATCTCTGATTTTGGTCAAGGTTAGACACATATTGACCTACTTTTTCAAAAGCCTTAGTTTTTCCATTCATTGACTTTCATTTGACAAATATTTAGAAACTCTATTATTCTCTACTTACATACATGATTCCTCTTATCCTTTAAAGCAACCTCATAAAAATGTCCTATGATTGCCCTGTACTTTTATTAATAAGAGACCTGACATAAAAAAGAAAAAGTAACATGAGCAAGGCCAGAATTTAGTAATTTTGAACAGTAGGAATGAAATTCAAGAATCTGGCCCCAGAATACATTTTTCTGACCACTATAAGATATAACCTATCATAGGCAGAGTTAGACAGTGGTGTTTAAAATTAGAGCATGGGGGTTGTTTTAACTTCCTTATAGAATCAAAAAAATAAAACTATTATCTCAACCCAGAAACAAATGTGATAATGACTGTACACATGTATTTGACATATATGTCAGTGTTTTTATGACCTTTTGAAATTCATTTAAAGGGCTTGCAAAGGTTGAGAGGAGAGACAGTTCCTAGGTCTAAAACTAAAGCCTCCTGAGGGAGAAATTCATTGTTGAGTCCATCATTTCAACTTTCGTGTTTTTATACATGAGTAAACCAAGTTATCACAAACTTTAACCTCAGGGAGATTATACAATGTCTCTCAGGGAGACTATACCTAGTCCAACATTGCCATCCTATCTACATGTAATTCAATGGAAAACTCTTCCTAACAGATGGATCAATGAGGTAAATACCGTGAGTTTAGGGATGCTATCTAAGATTTCTAGGCTTCTTGAAAGAGAACAATAAGATAGTAAACTTATTTTTATATGAATGTATTTCTATTATTGGCTTTTAGATAGTATGAAAATCTCAACAAGTATGAAATCAATGTTTAAATGTTTTTAACAATCTTACTTGCTCTAGTGCAATTCTAAATACAAACAGTCCAGGACTCAATGGCGTTCCCCCTTTTCCATTTCCCTTTTGGAAAGGGAGAATATTTCTTTGTCTTAAACTTTATCCAACCTGAAAATAGCCAATGAATCTATTGTTTAAATAAGAACTTAAAAGAGAATCTCTCTTTTTCTCTAAATTGAATGATCCGTAAGTCTATTATTTATTATGACATTTCAGGACTTTTGAAGACCTTGAAAGGAAATCTGTAAATTCTGACATAAATACATAGAAAAATCAATTTGATGAATGCAGAATTTGGGTTCATTTTATTTTAGGTTGAAAAATGCATGTTATATATGGGCTTATAAGTTGTATTAATCTTTTTGTCCTTGGGGCCCAAATGCTGATATTTCTCAATTAGGCCCTTGAGAATTTATAGTGATGAACAATCTGTCAGTAAGCCCTAGACCATGGACCTTTCTAGCAGCCTAGTGATTCAGTGATCGATATAATATAACTAGTGAAAGCTCTTGCCAATGTTGTCATACATTGTGACTTGCAATGAATACATATCTAGCTCCCCTGATTTGTTGTGATATTTATTTGTACTGAGGTTTACTGTTTTTAAAGCATATCTTCCTTGCCAATGCTCAATAAAATATTTTGTAAAGTTTACACAACAATAATTATAAGTATTTGAAGTCATTAAAATATTTGTGTGAATGTGGACATATTACTTAGATCTGTCTCAGGCTCTCTCCCTCTTTCACTTTCTGCCCTTTTTTATCCTCCAAATCTAAGAATAGGATTTACTTTCCTAAAGATATTTTAAAGATTAGGTGTGCTAAAGCAGGTAAAACATGCAGTGTAATGCTTGACACTTAATCTGTGTTCAATAAATGTTTTCTATCATATTATTATTATTATTTATCAGTTTTCAGAACTATTTAAATTTTCTTGGGAGGATCCTTTGGGATGAGATAGGTGGAGATAATATATGTGATAAAAAGAGTTCTTGACTTTAAATCCAAAAAATTTTGGAGTTCTTGCCTCAGCATTATTATTAGTTAGTGGGTCACAAGCTCCCAAACTTGAAGGAGATATACTAGATCCATTTATTCAAAAGTATGTGCGGAACCCCACTATGCATACAGCACTGAAACGAATCACTGTATATACAGCTGTATATACAGCTGCAAATAAGACAGACAATTCACCTGCTCCTATGAGCTTCCATTCTGGTTGGAGAAGTAATGTGCAAACACATATATAAGATAACTTTATACTAGAAAGGAGATGACAGTTACTGTAAAAAGTAATAAGTAGAATAGAAAGAAATAGAACAGAAAACTGTTGACTAGGTGTGGGGAGATCTATACTAGTTAGGGTGGTTAGGGAATAACTTTGAAAAGGTATAATTTGAGTCAATGCTTGAGTGATGAAAATGGTCTAGCCATGGAAAGAACATGCCAGACAGAGGGAACAGTGATGTGAAGGAATAATCTTGTCATACTCAAGAAACATAAAGAAGATTAATATAACTGGAATATGGTGAGAGCAGGAGAGATATAGAAGATGAGGTTGGAGACATGCCAAGAACCTTTCAATGACTCCTATGTTCCCATCCTGAGATAATTTTTGAAATTTCTAGGAATGGACATTGATTTTGACCTTTTCCTTAGCTTAGAAAAGAACAAGATAGCATATTCATTTTTTGATAAGAATTCTGGACTAACAAAAAAGATTTATCATTTTGAAAACTTATTTCAGAGTGTGTGTGTGTTGTACTAAATTATGATTATTAAATGGCTTAAATATTTTTATTATCACAAAAATTAAGAAAGAAAGGGACCGTATGCCAGGCTTGTTAGAGCCTAAGGGTGAGATAGAACCAGAGTAATTCTACTTTTTCTACAGAATGAAAATATATTTATTTCAAATAAATTAAAAATAAAAATACCTAATGAATCTAAGTCCTTTCTGCTATTTGGAATGTTGCTTCTTTTACAAGAGGAGATTAATCTAGTGATGCCAAAGATACAGCAATAACTTGCTAATGAGATATTGATTTCCAAAATGAAACCCTTACTAGTATCATATTTTCAATCTATATCAATGCTTCATTAAATTAATTAATAGCATAATAATAACTAGAACTTTTATAGATTGTAATTAATCATAATCACAGAGCATTCCTGTGTCAATCCATAGGTGCAATGTGATCTTTTAGAAATCAGAGAAGTTTTTACATACACTTAAAGTAAGCTTAGATGTCATTTTATTTTGTGGGATGTTAATTTTGCAATATAATTAGATATATAGTGCAATATAACAATGCCGGAATGCGTTTGGAGAGGTGAGTTCTCTCCCCCTCCCGCCCCCCGCCCCGACCTTCTCTGCCACTTATTGCCTACAAGGTACTTGACAAATCACTTTCTCATTCTGGAAAAATAGTTTATTCATTTGAGAAATAGACTTCAAATGACCTCTATGAGCTCTCATATTTCTAAAGATAACATTTTAGAAGAATGTTATTTCTTAGGAAGAATGTAACTTTAGCTAACACTATTGTTTTTATTTTTCAACAGCTATATGCCAGTAGTCTTAATCTCTATCTCTAATTCTTTCCTCACATTCAATCTTTGTGTCTAGTGATCATTTGGACAATTCAATTTTCATGTGCTGCAGGTGCCTAAACTAGAACTTGACTAAACTTTTCATCTTCCCCATCCAATTTACTTCTTTTGGGCTCCCCATTTGTGCAAATTATACTGACAGCCATGCAGTCATTCAAGTCACAGATAATTAGTCACTCAAATTTATGAATCATAACTTTCAAATAGCTATCTAAGCTGGCCATAGTTCTCTATCTCACTGTCTTAGCATTAGTCTATGACATCATCTGCTCTTACCTGAGCTACCTAGGGATAGCTCTCTGCTCTCATAGCCCTCCATTATTGCCCTCCTACATTCCTCTCTCTTCGCGGCCTCCAAAGCAATCTCTGTGAATGACAAAACCAATGATGTGTACCCCTCAGCATAAGCTCTTTCTCTAGCTTCTCACTATACTAATAACCCAAATATTACACATGCCCTCCAAAGGCCCCACTAGTTGGTCCCTGCTTGATTACATTTTATATTTTGCCACTTTCCTCTTTTGCTACTGTGAGTCATCTACCTTCTCTCTTGTCTGGAACTATTTATATCATGGCCATTCTTTGGGTCATTCTGTTCATAAGTTCCTCTTTTTACCTTGGCTTCTTGCAACTCTTTGAAAATCTAGCAAATCCTATCCCATGTTAAACCTACCAATAGCTTTCTGTTGTAAATTGGAATAAAATATAAAGTCCTTTATTTTACAAGATAAAATTTGTACTCCTGTAAGTACCTTGTCTCATAATATAGTTTTCCTTAGCTAGAATTATACTGTATCAGACATATTAGGACTCTTCTGAGAGTAAAAGGGAATGGCAAAAGATTTAAACTAAATGATTTTAAAGTATTCATTTATCAACCAACAAAATGGATTTTTCACTTTAAAGTAGTTTAATTTAAAAAATCGAAAATAAAAATTTGGATGGACAAGACACTAGACAAAGTGAATGATCACTCTACTAGTTCATGACTACTAGTTTTACACGCCTGTTTTATTAATTCAGTAAGTTAGTGCCTAATTAGTGTCAGGTGTTCTTCTAAGCACTTGAAATATATAAAACATAAATGAAAAGGGTAAAATGCCTGACCTTCATAGATTTTAAAGGGGAGGGTAAAATAAATTAATAAACAAAATAAAACCCAGTGATGAGAAGAACTCAGCAGGGAACAAAGCAAGTTAAAGTGGTACTGTCCTATAAAACTTTTGGCAATTATTGAAGTATTCTGTGCCATCCAAAATGGTGGTCACATGTGGTTATTGAGCATTTGAAATATAGACAGTGTTACTGAGAAGTCAGACTTTTAATTTTATTTAATTTTAATTAATTTAAATGTAAGTAGATATACGTAACTGGTGGCTGTCATAATGGGCAACACACAGATTGGAGACAGTTCCTTGGAATGTGGCTGATATTTTACATTCACTGTCCATAGAAGGTTTCTTTGAGGAGGTGACATTTTGACAGCATGAATAAATGAGGTGAAATGCTTATCCCAATGGGGGAAGGGGGAACAAAGACAAAGATAACAACACATTTCAGCCAGGCTCCTTAGCTCAGCCTGTAATCCCAGCACTTTGGGAGGCCGAGGCGAGTGGATTGCCTGAGCCCACTGGTTTGAAACCCACCCGGGCAATTTGGTGAGACCTCATATCTACAATAAATCAAAAATTAGCTGGGCATGGTAGCACACGCCTGCAGTTCTGGCTACTTGGAAGGCTGAGGTGGAAGGATCGCCGGAGCCCAACAGGTTGAGGCTGTGGTGGCCGGGAACGTGCCACTGCACTCCAGTCTGGGGCGACAGAGTGAGACTCTGACTCAAACAAACAAAAAAACATTTCTCCAGCAAGAAATTGGTTGATATGCTTGAGAAAATACAGTTCAATATAGCTGGGACATAGAAAGCAAGAGGAGAATGCTTTTTGAATGTGCTAAGTCCACTTTGTTCGCAGGGCTGCCAAAGTTCTTACTCTTGCAGAAATGTTCTTTCCCCAATCTTCACTTGATTGGCTCCTATGCATCATTCTGGTCTCATTTCAAATCCAAATATAATTCCATCACCAGTCAATCTCTTTATTGGCTTCATAATACTTATCAATCTCTCAAATTTTTAGTCTTTTGTCTTCTCACATGTCTTTAACACTTTTCCCCCCAGCTAAATTATAACCTCTCTGAGGAAAGTGGTCTTATCAGTCTTCTTCAGTATCATCCCTTAGCTTCCAGAAGAGTTTCTGGCATATATTAGGTACTTAGACAATATTTGTTAACTAGTAAATGAAATTTACTACTTATACTTTATTTCCTAATGGAGGATCTTCCTGATTTTTTTTTTAATTTTTTAATTTTATTATTTTTAATTTTTTTTCATTTTAAAGATGTGAGTTACAATACAGGGAATACAGGGTTAGGTATACAAATGTTGATTATGGGGGTACCCTTGTTCATGAGGTGTGCCCCTCCCTCTCATGGCAGTTTCCTTCAACTGCCAATCCCACTCCCATCTCCTCTCTTCTGGAAGTTTCCCACTACTACCAATCCCTTTCTTAAAGTATCATGGTAATTGTTCAAGGTCTGCTTGTGAGTGAGAACATAGGATATTCTGTTTTTGTTTGTGATAGATCACTGTGTACGATAGACTCTAAATCCATCCAAGTTGCTGTGAAGTCCATACATTTGTCCTTCTTTATGGCTGCGTAATATTCCAATTGTATATGTACCACATTTTTTAATCCAGTCCAGATTCGATGGCCAACATGGTTGATTCCATGTTTTCACTATTGTGAATAGAGTTGCAACAAACATGCATGTACAGGTATCATTTTTGTAGAATGATTTGAGTTTCTACTGGTATATTTCCAATAGGGAAATTGCTGGGTCATTTGAAAAGTCAGTTTCTAGTTCTTTCAGAAATCGCCACACTGTCTTCCAGAGGTTGCACTAGTTTACATTCCCACCAGCAGTGTAGAAGCATTGCTTTCTTTCTGCATCTTTGCCAGCATCTGTTGTTGTTTGATACTACCCCAAAACGTTTTTTCAGTATATTTCTAAATTACCATATATAACTTGTCATAACATCCTCCCAATTGTAATTTTTTGTTTGAAGTTTGTCTTCTCAGCTGGGCAGTATACTGCCTTGTTTATCACCCTCTCTAGCCTACTGACCAATTGCTTTAGCTTACCTAGGACTATTGTATGTGTAGCCCTGAAATTCTCATGTCCTCAGAAACTCCTCAGTGCCAGACAGACCAAGACAGCTGGTCACCCTAAGCATCTAGCTAAGTGCCTGGCATATAATATGTGAATAGTATTTATTTGGCTAAACTTTAAGCAGTTATACTCTTCTACATATGAGTAGTATTAGCTAACTCAAAGATTAAACGGTCCAATTAGAGATCAGTTTTGAACATTTGAAAACAGGCAACTGATTATAAAAGCATCTGGGTGCCGGGAAAGACTAACAAGGTCCATGACATAGAGAGAGGGTGGTCACATGACTGTGAGGAACCATGTTGAGAAAAAAATAGAACTATTTTTTTAATAAAGTCATCACATTTATGGCATTCAAATTTACACTAAGTCCAGAACCCATTAAATTTAGAGTCCATAGCCAATAATTTACCATAAAACCTGTCTTAATGAAACTATTGGATATCTGGAGCAACTTGAAGGAACTAGTCTCAAACCACTCTTTAGCAATACTTTGATAGATCAAGATGCACAGATACCATAGACCAAAAATCCACTCATATATTAGTACACCAGAAACAATTATAAACCACACAAGAAATAGTTCATTATGAGAAAAAAAATTTTTTTCAAATAAGAGAATTACCTTCCTGAAAATCTGAGATAATAGAATAATCTGGAGAAAGTTATAAAAACAGTATGTTAAAAGAAATAAAATTACAGAAGAAAGAATAAAAACTACAACCATATTAAATAAGTTTGTAAAAGAATCAAAAAGGACTTGTAGAAATAAAAAAGATAAAGCGATGGATATTGAAAACTCAGTGGATGGGCTAAACAGCAGACTAGGTACAACTGGAAAGAGATTAAAGGACTAAAATTACAAAACTGAGTCATTTACTCAGAATGCAGCACATATATCATTAGAGAGTATGTGAGAGAGAGATTAAGAAATTTATGTGATAGGATGAGACCAATTATTCTATTAGGCATTTTGGAAATAAATAATGGAAATAATAGAAAACATCAAAATTAAGGAGAGGAAGTCGGTTAGTAAAAGAAATTGTAGCAAATGTACATAAAGAGGCAAAAGAGACAGTGAAAGGAATCCAGCCCTAACTTCTTTGGGTCCTCACAGCTTTCCTCTTTCAGTGTTTTGCTGGAGGATGATGGTTCCCTATGGTGGTCTTTGTAGACAGTCTGATCCTTACAACACCACTTCTCATAGAGCAATTCTGAGTGAGCTTCTGTTCTTTGCAGTGATTCAGGCCTTAACTAAATGTAAGATTTTTTTTTTTTTTTTTTTTGAGTTGGAGTCTCACTCTGTCGCCCAGACTGGAGTGCTGTGGCCGCTCCCGGCCACCGCAGCCTCGACCTGCTGGGCTCCGGCGATCCTTCCGCCTCAGCCTTCCAAGTAGCTGGAACTACAGGCGCGCGCTACCACACCCGGCTAATTTTTTGATTTATTGTAGAGGTGAGGTCTTGCTTGCCCAGGCGGGTCTCGAACCCACGGGCTCAGGCAATCCACTCACCTCAGCCTCCCAAAGCGCGGGATTACAGGCTGAGCCACCGAGCCCGGCTAAATGTAAGATTTAATTAAGTGAAAAGTATGCTCAAATGTTTCTGGTTGATAGAAAGATAAACAGAACTATAATTCTTGAGTACGGTAATTAATTCTGTGCTTTGGAAGCTAATGCTTGTTGACTGACAATAGTGATTAAAGACAATACTTGTTGTCTATGTAATATATATAGGGGATATTTAAGGGTATCTTTGCTATTTCAATAGCACAAGACCAGAAAAACTGACTGTTTCAGAAATATTGGCTTTCGTGAGTTTGCAGCCCTTTCAGCTGAGCGGCATTTTTCTGGCGTCCTTCTGTTTGGCACTGTGGTTGTCATTCCTCAGAAAATACTGGCTGCACCACCTTCTCCCTCTGGGTCGCTGTACTTTGAGCTGTTTCACACTGAGCTTGAGTTTGTAAGTTTTTAAGTGTTATTTTTCTGCTAACTGTAATCTAGCCTTCCTGCAACAGTAAATTGCTAGTAGCCCAAATTAATATTTTTATTTAAGTAGCTTTGACATCTGGAGGAGGCTTTTTTGCCAAACACCTTGCAGGCAAACATTGTTTTTTGGTTCATTTACTTAGGATGGTCAGCTATAATCTCTCAATTTCAGATAGAAAAAGAAAAGCAGAAAAAAAGAAAGTGCACCACCTAGCATCAGGTACAACTGGAATCAGAGTTTCTTTCAGCCTAGGTAGTTTTACACTATTTCTCAAATCCAAACTTCACCTGTATATGGGTTAGGTGCCAGGCTCTGTAGTCAGATGATATCACCGCAACTCAAGTTTTGTCATTTGGGGAAAATAATGTAGCCCCTTAAACCTCATTCTCATCATTTGTAAAATGAGGATAATAAAAGTAACTGTCTTATAGAATTTTTGTAAGGATTAAATGAGATAATGTAAGTAAAGGTGCCTGGTATACATTAAGTGATGCAAAATGTTTCCTAATAGTGCAGTGGCAATACATCGCATGATAAACAGTTTGTAAGCATTAAGTCAAATCAATTAGTAATGTTCAATAAATTGCCTATAACCAGTGCCTTGCTATGTGTCTGGGGGGGGGGGGGAGAAAATAAAGCAATTTAATGATGTTAATAAAGCAACTGGGCAGAAAACATTATCTGTGAAAAGTTATTCATTTAACAGATGCATATTGAGTTGCTAGTAGGCCTCTCTGTGAGGAAAATAAAAGTTCCTACTCTAGTAGATTTACATTCCAGCTGAGAGGAACTGGTAATAATAAAGTCTTAATAAAGAGGTTGTTATAGTGTATGAGGGAGAAATATTTTTTAAAGTGTATGTGGATACAATTTGAGATAAGAAAATCAGTTAGGCTTCAATGAAAGATGGTGTTTGAACAAAGGTTTGAATGCAGTGAAGAAATTTTCCAGACAGTCACAGAATTGGAGACTCCTTAGAATACCCAATCTGCTTATTCTGGGCCTTGGAATAAGTAAAGAACTCAAAGGAGAATAGGGGTAAGGAATTTTTCCTGGAGAAGAATAGTGGGGTGGAGTCCTTAGTTCATTAATATATTTATTTTCTTTAAAAAAAGCTTTTATTGAAGGAATTGTAGTATCAAATAATAGAGAAGGATTTAAGGAAATTATTTAGAATAAGAGTGAAAAAATAAATGACTCATCCATAAAAAAAAAAGAAAAGAAAAGAAATACCTCACTGTCTTCCTAATCAGAGAAGTGAAGCCCCTTTACAAAGAAAACACAAACTACTGCTCAAAGAAATACAAGAAGACATAGACAAGTGGAAAAATATTTCATGCTTATGAATAGGAAGACTCAACATTGTTAAGATGTTCATCCTACCCAAGGCAATCTAAAGATTCAAATCAATACCCATTAAATTACCAACATCATTCTTCTCAGATCTGGAAATGATAATATAGAAATTCATGTGAAAACACAAAAGACCACAAATAGCCAAAAACAGTACTTAGCAAAATAAGCAAAGCAAGAGGTATCACACTTCCAGACTTCAAACTTTACTATAAGGCTATAGTCATCAAAACAGCCTGGTATTGGTACAAGAACGGGCATACAGACCAATGGAACAGGATGGAGATTCCAGAAGCAAAAACCTCAATTTCTCAACCAACTCATCTTTGACAAAGCCTCCAACAACAACCACTGGGGAGAGGAGAGCCTATTCAGTAGCTGGTCCTGGGAAAACTGGCTGACCACATGCAGAAGACTGAAACAGGACCCCTACTTATCACAGTGCACAAAAATCAACTCTAAATGGATCAAAGACCTAAACATAAAACCTCAAACTATAAGAACTTTAAAAAATGCAGGAGACACCCTTATGGAAATTGGAACTGGCAACCAATTTCTGATCAAAACCCAAGTGCCCATGTCATAAGAGATAAGATAGACAAGTGGGACCACATCAAACTAACAAGTTTCTGCAAAGCAAAAGAAACCATCAAGAGAACAGGGGGACAGCCACAGAATGGGATAAAATATTTGCCCGCTGTATATCTGACAAAGGCCTAACATCCAGGATCTACAGGGAACTCAAATATGCCAAAAGGAATAAAAAATCAAACAGCCCCATTAAAAAGTGGGCAAAAGACATAAATAGAAACTTCTCAAAAGAAGATATATGGGCAGCCAATAGACACATGAAAAAGTGCTCAGCCTCTGTAATCATCAGAGAAATGCAAATCAAAACCACATTGAGATACCACTTAATCCCAGTATGAATGGCCATCATTAATAAAACAAACAACAGCAGATACTAGCAAGGATATGGAGAAAACCAAACGCTTCTACACTGCTGGTGGGAAGGCAAGCTAGTGCAACCTCTTGGAAGACAGTGTGGTGATTTCTGAAAGAGCTAGAAACTGACCTTCCATATGACCCAGCAATCTCCCTATTGGGAATATACCCGGAGGAAATTAAATCATTCCACAAAAAAGATACCTGCACACTCATATTTATTGTAGCACGATTCACAACAGCAACCTTGCTGCCCATCAAAACTGGACTGGATAAAAAAAAAGTGGTACATATACCCAAGGGAATATTATGCAGCCATAAAGAAGGACAAACATATGGACTTCACAACAACTTGGATGAATTCATGGTCTAGCATTCTCAGTGATCTATCACAGAAACAAGGCACAGAGTACCACATGTTCTTCCTCATAAGTGGACCCTGAACAATTAATGTAATACTTTAAGAAAGGGATTGGAAGTAGTGGGATACTACCAGGGTGAGGTGGTAGTGGTGGGGAGGGGGGGGACACAACATCAACAAGGGTACCTGATTTCAAGCCAGGCAAAGTGGGAACCAAAGGAAGGCCCAAACTTTATCTGTATGATGACCACATGTATACTTAATCCTGAATTGTACCACGCATCTTTAAAATAAAAAAAAATTTGAAAAGTGGTTTATGTACCATCATTCCTTCTTCTCTTTTGACATATATGATAATTAATATATTGAGCTTACAAACAGTCTCACAATTCTTCTCAACATATCACTCCAGGAAAGTTAAAGCAGCACATCAAAACTGGCTTGTGAGATGGTCTATTTTCAAGTCTGTGCTATGATACTGTGAGACTTCACTTACACTTAGGACAGATCTGCTTTCAACAGTCTGCTGACCTCTTAGTCCATGAACAGGCATTTTCATTCTTCTCTCCCTAATATTTTTATACCTATTGTACTTCCAAAGTCTTCTCCATGAGTTACTTGTCACAGCAGTTTTACACAATAAGGTATTTTTGTTCACTGCAGTTTAGAGACTTCAGCATAAATACATATAATGAGTTGCTGCCTACATGGCATGGTGAAGAACACCCATAGGAAATTATCTGTACCATGGATTTTTTATGATAACCAACAATTCCATAATTATGTTCTGTGTATTTGTGTTGATACGTTTTAACATGGCTCAGTATCTACACGGTCTGAATAGTCTCTCCATCAATACACCTGAACTTGTTATATTGTGCTTTCTCTTCAATGACTCCAAACCTAGACATTTCTTCTGGCTCCTGAAGTGATGATGTTTAGAATACTGGTACTTTGTGATCTGACTTTTTTTTGTCCATGATGGCTTATGTTATCCCCATTCTATTGAGTTAAAAGGCAAGCAGCTCAACTCCTGTACTACCTAAGTGGCATGTTAAATTACAAGCATTCCTATTTTCTGTAAATAATTCTTTAGGACAGAAAATGCAGTCCTGTATTATTGATTCAGAAGCTTGGACTTTTTAAGTATGATATAAAAAACCAAAAGTGAATCAAAGCCAAATGCTTTGGAAAGAAAAAAACAGTGAGTTGCTTCATCATTACAGAATATTTTGAAGACATTGAAAAGGCTTTTTCTAGGTGGAGATAAAGTGTTTGGTTCAAAACAGACAAACAAACAAGTGTTTACCACCAAAAGGCAAATTTCATTCAATGAACATCAAATTTGTGAAGCCAACCGAGTCCCTGTTGTGTACATTGCCCTACTTCCTGCAAGTTGGGTAATGGTGCTTTGACCATGAAAGCCTATGACCTATATCTCCAGTGTCCCACATGGCCCCTCTGTGGTGACACCCAGGAATCATACTCTGTGGGGGATGGAGGCAAGGTGGAGAGCAGTGTGTTAAAAAGCACTTTGGAAAAGCCTACAGGATCCCACTTAAATCCAGCTTGTAACTAGAGAGCTAATCACAACCTTGTGGTAGTCATGGTGCTCCTATGTTCAGTATATGCAGAACTAGGAACATGAGCTCAACTAGAAATAATTCACGCACATATGCGCACACAGATTAAAAGAAAGGACAAGAGGGAGAAAGGATTCTACAGGCATAACACAACACAGGAGGGTAATAGTTACATTTTAGATAAATTTTTAAAAATGGGAAACCTGTGACTGGCAAATTAGTGTAATTCATTTTAAGAATGTAAGCTTAACTAAGGTTAAAATGTGAGTGTATATGTATGTGTGTGTTTATGTTTTCCAGAGAGGCTCCAAATTAACCATCAGTATTTAGGGGGGCTGTGGGGTATATATGCATAGACTCCAGAGGAAAGGCCTTACAGTTCACTGGAGAGCTCACTTTCTCGGCAATTTGAAGGCTTTGGTCTTGGCTTTGCTTCTACCATCATCAGGTTGTACTATCATGGGCCACAGACTTTTTCACTCTGAGTCTCAATTTCACCATTAATAAACTGAGAGCTTATGGTTTCTACTTTCCTTTCCAACTCCAATAAAGGGTCCTATTCAATGAGTAAATAAGCTCATTCTCACCTTTATTTTGTGGTTTATGTTGACTTTTTACCTGAATTTACTTATCATCATTCCCTTATTCCCAGATGCTTCAAACACTTTTGAGGTACGCATATAAAGTATTCCCAAATAACAGCATATGTGTAGTAAACATATGCTCTTTTTATGTCCAACCAACTTTCATTTGAAGAACCAAACTTTCATAACCCATACTCTCTATAATGTTATTAATCATAGAAGCTGGATCAACCACCAGTCAAAAAGAAAAAAAGAAAAATGAACACATGACTCTAGTAGTTAATCGGTATCCTGAACCCCTGGTCAAGAGATTAGCCTAGGATGAATTGACATGCAAAAACTGTGGAAGATAGTTTCTCCATTTATATATAATATATAAATGAGCTTATTTATATATTCAGGCATTTAGGAAGAGCTCAGTATTCCTGGCAAAATGCCTTTTTTTTTTTTTAGCAATTTCTCACGTAGTTCTCACAACAACCTTTTGTGTATGCTGATCTTATCATTTCTATTCTGCAGGTCCAAATCAAACTTGAGCAGGCTGTGTTACCCGTTCATAATCACTCTGTTACCAGGGAGTGGAGCAGGAATACAAAAGTCAGGCTTTAACATAGACATGGTGCTTTTAACCACTTACACAATTCTACCTCTCCAGTATTTTATGCTGCTATGATGATGGTATTTTTCATATGACTCAAGTAAAAAATTTTCTGGTATACATGAGGTATATAACTTGATGTAGACTAGGCCTACTTAGCTGTGATAAGATTTAGTCCTGCTATTTGACTCTCTTTTATGTGGGAAGAGTCAGAAAGTAATGGTTTTTCTGTTCTGTGGTGACATGAGTTGGGGAAGGGACAATGTCTTTAATGATCAGGGAAGATTGATTTTCAATAATTAAGCCAAAATGACTTCAGGAAAATGAGTCTATCTAGATGCACTGCCCGTGTCTTTAAACAAGTATATTACAAGAAAAGCTCTCCACAAGGTTAATGATGCCTTACACATATGAACTCAACTACTTTCTTTGCAATTATATGGACAACACAAGAACATTATAGACACAAACTGAAGAATTGCTATGTGTTTTGAAGGCAGGCTCTTCTAACATTGTTGTTGAATTTTGCTGTTCTAAAAAATCTTCATGTCACATCCTGACACCATCACCACCATCATCTTCATCTTCACAGTTGACTTGTTCCACATTCTATTTAGTTAGTATATTAGTTCTAATTTAGAACCGCTCTTAAATTCAGCAAATGCTTATTAAGTAATAATTTAGTGAAACTTAATGTGAAACATTAAAAGATGGTAAAGGAGATGTGTTTCATAGATATATTGGTCATAAGTCTTTTTGTTGTAACAAAAACCCAACTCTTAGTTTTTTTAGGCAAAAAAGGAGAATAATTGTCTCACAATTTTAGGAAATCTAAGAATATAGTTGCCTTTAGGTCCCGCTGAATCTTACAGAAAAAAAAAGTAGTCTTGGCTCTTTCTCTCCTTTTCAATCCATCAGCTTTGCTTCCTTCTGTGAGTATTGGCTTTATTTAGCCTCATTCTCTGGCAATATCTTTCTATGTTGTGGCAAAGAGCCACCAGAAGCCACCATTATAGCTCATGATCCAGAAAAGAGACTTTCCTCCACTGCTTTTGCATATGTCAACTCATCCTAGGGCTAATCTCTTGACCAGGGGCCTGGGATGCTGATTAACTAACAGGGCCATGTGTTCATTTTTTTGGCTGGAGGTTAATCCAACATCTACAAGTAATAACAATTAGACAGTCGGCTCAGGGAAGTTTGAGTCTCCAAAGAAAAGTTGGTTGGACATAAAAATAGCATATGTGTACTACACATACGCAATCATTTGTGAATACTTTGTGTATTTACCACAAAAGTATTTGAAGCACCTTGAAACAAGGGGATGAGGATAAGTAGATTTAGATTAAAAAGTCAGCATAAGCTACAGTATAAAGGTAAGAATGAGCTTATTTGCAGAAAGCCAGAGTAATTTTTACAATGAAAACTGGAAGGATGCAGCAAAGCTACTTACTCTTTCACCTATTAAACCAACGGACAGGTGACTTAATTATTCAGGGAGAGATATTACCAAATTAATTTTATGCATTTAAATAGTAAAAAAATTACATTTTCTTTCTTTAGCATGAACTAACTCACTCTCTCTAACTCTCCTTCCTTCTCTCTGTCTCAATTATTTTCTTCAAACATATGAATACTAGTATACAAATACCTATTACAGAAACTAGTTTGTGACCTTGTGTAAACCATAGAGAAACAGAAAACCCAAATGGCTATATAGGGGATCACAGGTAAGACTGCAACATTATTACAACCTTGCTTTTCTAATTGTAACCAACCAGTTGCTGCACAAGTACTTTTCTCCTAGATGAAAAGGATGGTAACTGTGCCTTGAGGTGATGAAACTCTTGATTTTTGTGAAATCTGGAAAGTCGTGTGAGTGAAAATAGTTCTAGACTCAACCAGTCTCAGTAAAAAGTCAGCTTTAAAAGCCCAATTACTTAAACAAATTGCCATTGTTAATGTTATTATGTCCTTTTCAGAAATGCTGTTGCTCCTCATTTGAAACAAGTGCTTCCTTTAGGGCTAATTAAGCAGATGAATGGCACTTCTGAGGACCACATAGTTAATATGTTCAGTCTACAGCAAAGCCAGGGATACTGGATAGGATAACTTGGAATTTGTACTTCAGAAACAACTCTGTTTAGTCTGGGAAGACACCGATTGGGAGAGAAAGGAAAAACAACTTCATTAATGTTTTTGTTTTGGTTTGTTTTAGCATTTACCCTTTCTTTACTCTCCAACCCCATGAAGATAGATTTGCAGAGGGTGTTTGTTTGTTACATCACTGGCAAACATTCATTTTCAGCCCAAACAGTACTTTGTTTTTCTGCTAAGAAAAGCATCCTACTTTTAGTAATGTAGTTTGTGTGAAATTTACCACATGCTACATTTCAGTGATGGGTTCCATTTGGCTTATGACAATCCAAGTGTCCCAAGGCCATTGTGATTAAACCAGGGATGAAAATACGATCTAAATGGTCTTAAATGTACAGCGAGAATCCTAGTGTGGTTGAGCCAAGGAAGTCTGAGGAAGAAAGCAAAAAATTCCCACAACACACCAACCCAAATATATTTACCATTCTAATATTAATGGGATGTTAATGTTAAGTTGTTTGGTTTTTTTCCATAAGGATTAGAGAAAAGGCTAGATAATTGCCATCCTTACAGATAAAGGAGGACTTTCTAAGTATTTCATTGAAGCAAGAAACTATAATAAAAAATATCAATCTTACCTCATAAAAGTTTAAAACTTTTATATAGAAAAATAGTAACAAAGTTAAAAGTTATGATGAGCTGGAAAAGATATATACAACAGTGTGTTGGATAAAGAATTAATGTAACCAATGCTAGTAATATATAAGGGGAGACCAAAAAAGCCTGGAATTTATTATTTATTAAAAAATTGTGTATTTATTCTTACATGTTTAAACTTCAGTCACCTTCAAAGTACTCTCTGATGCAATACATCTACCAAGACTCTTTTTCCACCACTCAAAACAGTTTTTGAACTAATCCATTTTGATGCCTTGTAGTGCTTCTGCCGTTTTTGTTTCACCTCTTCCACATCACATCGGCAAAATGTTTCCCTTTGAGGACTTTTTTCATCTGGGGAAACAAAAGTCACTCCGAGTGAGATCCGGTGAATAGGGAGAGTGAGGCACAGGGATCATGCCTTTTTGGTGCAAAACTGCGAACACTCAGCGTGGTGTGGGCAGGTGCATTCACAAATCACCTATAATGAAATGGCGAAAGTGTTGAAAAAATCTCCAAAACAATTCACTGAAGCCAAACATAGCCTTTTGCAACAACGCTAGCTGGTAGGCTGATGCCGATGGGTTCCTAGAACACTTATCTAGTGGGGGAAGCCTGTTTTTTTGTCCCCCTCCCATATATGCTAGTACCCTAACTCCTATTCCAGTCTGGATGGTGAACAAATATTTAAGAAGCCAATGAGTACCAAGTATTGTGTTTGATGCTGGGAATTTTTTAAAAATAAGGTTAGGCAGGGTTTCTGTCTACAGAAGCACATGGTTTCTCTTTTTCTCAGTTCAGAGCAGATGTTACTTTGTTGTAGGTATCCATTCAATATATCAACGTTTGTAGTTGCCTTATTAAACTTTCTAAAAGTAAAGTCTTCTAAATTTAATGCTCTTAGGTCCAAATCCTCACTTGATTAACTTGCTAACTATATAACTTTTGCAGGTTTCCTCATCATCATATCGAGAACCATAAACACTATTTGAATTAATTGAGATGCCTTATATAAATCTTCTCAGAATGCCTGGAACACAGTGAGCACTCACCAAAGGATTAATTTTACAAGTCATCACAGCCGGTCCTATACTGAAGTCTCAAGGTGTTGCGTTTGATAGGATAACCTTTGCTTTGGTTTCATAAAAAAGATACTGAGCTGAACCAATGTTGCACAATAATAATAATTTAAAAAGATAGTGATGTTTAGTTTGAGGATGCCAGGACTTTTAGAGAATTTTGTTTTTCATGACATTTCCACAAAGATTAACATATTTAGCTGAGATCCATCACAGAGTTGGAAATCCTTAGGAACTCATGCTGGGGCCCAGTGCTCATGAACTTCTTTGTCTCAGAGCAAAGTCAGCAGAACCAAAAACCAGAGTAGAAATAAAGTATTTTTTAGAGTCTTATCCCTGGCCCATTATATTTATTCCAAATTACATACATTTAGGTTTTTACATCCAGTCCTGGAACAATCCAACTGGTTCCCAGAGGGTTCCACCAAGGATAGAACAGCATCATATTGTATCTCTCCTCCAAATGAAGAGGCTATTTATTGCTTTATCAACATAGCACTGTGTGCAGTAGCGTATTTCCAATACACACATTTACGTCATGCTTAGAAAACCATTTTCCATGATGCATAAAGCTTTCCACCCTCCTTCCGCCTATTTGTTGCTGTTATTGAAGGGTGATGCACCTTCTCAGAAGAAACCTGGTGTGCAAGTAAAGTGTGGCTGCTCGGCAATTGAAGTCTCTGGAATAAGCTTTAGCTCTGGCTAAACAAAAGCAACTAAGTGATTTATTCTGCCTGAAGGGACATTAGGAGACCCTTCATATACTACATTTCATTTTGTGTATTTTCTTTATTTTCACTACTCCAGAAACCCTATAAACTTTTGGCGGGTCTTACCAGTATTTTAAAAATTATTTTGTCTTGTTTTTGTTGGTGGTAAATTTTTCCTTTAATCTTTAAAAATTTTTGGTTTAGATAACTGATATTTCTGTTCCAAGTTTATTTTTTCTGTATTGGAGCTGCTTCTAGATACATCCATTGTGATCCCTGAAAAACACACCATATGGCAGAACTTAAGAGTATAAAAATTATTGGGAAGAAAGATCTGTGGAAGAGGAAGAGGGAAGGATAGGCACAGTGTCAGTCTTACCAAGTCTCTATCAGCGTAGTGGGTGCTTCAAGGCAATGATCATGCAGTAAGAGATTCCTATGCTGGCAAAAATGGCTCAGCCCTTATATCAGTGTCTTTCCCTGTCACTGGCTTGAGCCACACATGGTTGAAAAGCTGAGGCGGACACCAAAGAGGTAATGGCTAGAGGCTGACAGTTAGCCAGAGTCCTGGCAGTGGAGCAACAAGTTCTTTCTTGAAGTGAGACCTGAGTGTGTATTTTTGTGTTTGTCAAGTGGTTGCTATCCTACCAGTGCAAAGCAATAGTTAATTGTTGATCCTTAAAGTTGGAGATTTGTAAGGCATGAGGAGATGTTAGAAAACGTTTCAGTTTCTTTCTGTTCTAGAATATCCTTAGAGCTGTAAAATCCTGTCTGGCTTATACTGGGCTATTGGAGAACAGATGTTCATTGTCACTGGCAGCTTGCTAGTCTTCTGGAAGTACCTTCTGCCATAGGAAAATGTGTTGAACTTTCCTGTTAGTCTTCAACCCTAAATGCCAAGTGGAGGCAAAAATGTGTCCCTCTTCATTGTTTCAAATGACCACCAAATGATTTCCATAGTTTACTAAGAACTTGCTGTAGGATCACACTGATAAAATATTGAAGCTATTGCAACTACTACCATTGGCCATGGATTTTAGGAAACTAGTTAGTCACACTATTAACCAATCAAGAGTCCCTGTTGAGTAGTGGAATTGAATGCAAAAATAATAAACAAACAAACAAACAAACAAATAAATACAAAAAACCCCTTTACACTCATTCAGATGATCAAATGTGCATGTTTCTATGAATGCTTGTAACTTATGATATTTCCCCCAACACATCCTCTTCTCATAATAATTTCTTGCCGTAAATAAGAAGTTCATTACATATGTGCTTGTTTCTCAGAGAATCACTTTATGGGTCTGCCATTCTATGCCTTCAGGTAGTATTTTACATTTTTCAGCTATATTTTCTGCCTTACAGATGCTTTCTATAATAGTTCATTAGGTTAGATTGGGCTGACTCACTGCCTATTCCTTTACAATTTGTAATGATTTATTACTTAACTGTAGACAAAATTAGGGATGCCTAAAATCCTGACTTTGAGCTAAGAGTAGTTTCAGGCATAAAGCTTTTACCTCCTGGGCCTTGCCCTTCTCTTCTCTAGATTGGAAAAGGCTCTACTAAGACCCTGGAGAAACATATGCTTCTATATAAAAGCCCCTTTTGCCCAAGAGACTCATTCTTTATCTGTAAAATGATGGCGTTGGACTAAGGGATCTTTCATATCTCATTTAGGTCTGTGCCCATGTGCTTTAGAGGAAATGATTTCTGTCCCTGAGGACTAATAAGAGAGAATGACTGGTCTGATTCTGCCAGTCTCACCCACATTCACTGTGGACAGGCAGAATATGATGCTAGGCTCAAGGAGGGAAGGAGAGGGCCCTTGCCGCCAGAGGTCTCAAGAGAGTTTTGACAATGTGACTCACACAAAGGAACCTGGAAGTAAAAGTAGTCACTCCTCACCTAGAGCTTACAACATGCCCATAACTACAAGTGTTTTTATATTTATTACATTTATAACAGCCATATTACAATGATAGCATTGCCCTTGCTTTACAGATGATGGGAATGAGTCTCACAAAGAATAAGCAACATAGCCATCATCACTGGGCTTTAGGGAGCTGGCATGGGCACAGCTATGCATTCTGTCTGACCTCACCATTATCAATGCCCATACTATTCTGGCCAGTTATTTTACTGGCTCATTCATTCAATGCCTAGGCATTAAGAGCCTGTTCCTTACCAGGATTGAGCAAAGAGAGGGTTAGTGTTTGGAGAGTGGGTCTGGCCTAGAAAAAAATGAGTTCTCTTTGTCCCTATGGCCATGACTGTTCTGTCATTGCATGCTAACTCTTCTCTGAGTGTGACACAATGAAACGTTTCCCTTTTGAGAACCCTGAAGTCAGTGCCTCTTCTAAAGGCATCTGGAGCCCTAGGCTGCCCATATCTTGATCATAGCTTTTAATTTGCTAATTCATTTGCTGAAGGAAAGTGTTGGTAATTGCTAGAAGGCATGGTGAGAATACCAGTTTCTCTCCCTGAAACATTCTAAAGACTATGAAGGCATAGTGAAAGCAAGACAGTTTTCTTTTAGGTGATACAATAGGGTAGAAAGAGATGATTATATTTTTTAAAGTTACATTTTCTCCTAATTTTGCAGCACTACTTTCAAGTTGCTATTTCAAAAACACAAAATTGCCACGTGCTTACCTTTGTCTTTAAACTTATCACACATTTATTTACTTACTTTTCAATTTCCCCCACAAAACTGAGCCTCTTTTGCCTTTTTTTCTCCAAATTATCAGCACCTAATATCTTCTAGGGACAATAGTTTCTTTTTATGTCTTCAACAGGTATTTTATAGAATGGGCACTAGTATGTGCTAGACATTACTTTTGGCATTGGAAATACAATGAAAAGCCAGACAAATTTCTCCCATTCTATCAGATATTAATAAGCATAGAGCCAGATAAATATATATGTATTATACAGTTTTTATGCAATGGCATGGTGAAGAAAGAAAAAAAAAGCAAGGAGTTAGATATTCTCTTTAGCTAGCATGTTAAGGGCGTTCTTGCCAGAAGTATTAAAAAACTACAAAAAGGTCATATTTTAGAGTAAGGATACTCCAGATAGTAGAAAAAGCAAATAAAGGCTATACATAAGGGTGAATTTGACCTATTTGAAGAACAAGAAACTAGTACAATTGAATAAATAAAGAGAAAACATTAGGAGAGAATTCACAGTGGTAGATAAGCAAAACTGAATCTATGGAGTGTGGTGAGGCTATTGAAAGGAATTGGCACAAATTCTTGCTCAACAACTATTTATTGAATATTGACTATGGAGCAGGCACTGTTCTAGGTGTTGAAAGTACACTTATAAACAAATAATACACATTTTTCAGCTTTCAGGGAGCTTACATTATTGGAATAGAGACAAACAATACATACTATAAATTATACACACATACACATGCATTATGCTAGTAATAAGTAATAAAGAGAAAAAAATTGAAGCAGAAACAAATGCTGTCAAGTACCAGGACAGAGTGAAGTAGACTTCGAAAAGATGGAGAGAAGGAGTGAAGGAACAAGCTAGACAATTCTTTGGGGAAACAACATTCCAGATAGAGGCGTTAGATAATAAAACTCGGGGACAAAGGAAAAGGCCAGTGTTGCTGGAATAACGGAAACCAGGAATGTAGCAGGAGTTGAGGCATAGTTGTGGCATGAAATGGAGTCAGATTAAATAGAATCCTGCAGGTTATAGTAAAGACTTTGTCTTTTATTCTAAGTGTGATGCAAATCTGTCTTTGGGCACAGGAGTGCCACAATCTGAATAATATTTCAACAGGTTGCTAGTTTGAAAATAGACTAAAAGGGAACAAGCATAGAAGCAAGGAGACCAATTAGACCAACGGAATATACTGCAAACCACAAAGGCAAGCTACATGTGTAATTTTCAATTTTCTACTATCCACATAAAAAGTCAAAACACCTAGTTGAACTTAATAATGGTTCCATTTAACCTAGTGAGATATTTTACATTATTTTCATATTAAGTCTTTGAAATTCAGTGTGTATTTCATACTTCCAGCATATCTCAATTTAGACTAGCCACATTTCCAGGGCTTAATAACCACACCTGGTCAGTGATTTCTGCACAGAATGTCACAGTGGGAAGACTATTGCAGTCACTGAGATGACAGAAGGTGGCAATGCAATGAGGATGACAAGATACAGTCAGGTTCTCAATATTTTAAAGATAGAGCCAATAGGGTTTGCTGAAATACTGAATGTATGGATGCATGGCAAAGGACGTTAATTGAAATAAAAGAAATTCTGAAAAGGAAATTAACTCATAGGCAAGTTAATATATTTAATAAAATTTCAGATATGTGCTACAGCCATCTTACAATTATTCTATCACTACACATTGGAGTTTCTTGCCTCATCCTTGGAGACCTGTTAAGGGCATTTTTCAAATTGCTAAAGTATGTGGGCTTGGAAGCCAGTTGATAGCTTTGTCATAGGAAAAGCAAAAAGCAGAGGGCAGCAGAGGCCCATGGTGGCTTCTTACAGTGGCTTTCATCTCCAGTATATGTAAGGGCCACCATGACATTGTACACCTTATAAGGTCATGAGCTAGAAGACCACATCAGGAACCATTGACTCTATCCAAGGTTTCTGAAATAATAACTTGAAATTATTGAGTTGCATCTAATTCCAAAAATTACAACATCCCAGAGAGGGTTTCTTTTACTACCTCATCAATCCAAAATGGATGCATGCTTGTGATTCATACCAATGTGTAAATTCATACTCATTTTCATACAAAGGCATGAGATGTGCTAGAGGAGCCCAGAATTTCTCTGGTACTTTGCTTCAGTTGGTCATCCAGTGTTGTAAACTTTGTGATTTGAATGTTCCTCAAGTCACAAAGGAAAAAAGATCTCTGTTTAATGTTCCTCAGTCTCCACTATTTTCTATGATGTTATGACTGGTTTTTGAAAGATTTGCATTCATGACTATACTGTGCTTTACTATGCACTTTTTCCGAGCTGTAATTCTTCGACAGAACATAACATAACTTGAATATTGTAGAATGAGGCCTTCATTGGAAGTCAAGGAAGTTAGCAGGCAAATTCTCTTTACTTGGAGGAGCTTGGAAAGTTGCTTTGCCAGTCTGAGCATTCTTTCTCCTCTCTACACAATAAAAGTGTTAGATGCAAACACTGGCATAAAGAGGAAGGAAAGAAGATGTAAAGACTCCATATTCTGAAAAGCCACCAATGAGTATTAGTGGCATCTTGAACAGATGGGGCTGAACTTTTTGGCAGGGTGTTCAATAATTATGTATATATGACATCCTGAAGCATGACCAATGTTGGTCTTAAGGATAGAATCCAAAACCCCTTAGCAAAATTCCATGGAAGCCAAGGGGTGAAGGGCTTGGGAGAGTAAGTGATTGGGGAAAGATATGTATATTAATCACTAGGTATTGGAGGTTGGCTATTTGGAAAATCAATGCATCTAAAAATATAAACAAAAATGGCAAAAATAGTGCAACTACTCAAAAATTATTATGTCTGAAATAAGAAAGCATAGTTTCAGTTGAGCTGGCAATCTCTGATGCTATAGAGAATACATTCTCAATAGGAGCAATCTTTTTCACAATGGGATGAAACTTAGGGCTTGGGAGGGAGTGAAGAAAAACTCTTAGCCTTCATGTATAAAGTACAAATGTCCATATAGTACATAAACAGAAATGGTGTATCTGTGGAACTAAAATGATATAGAGATACCTAAAAAAAGATGTTGAAAAAGTTTCCTTAGTGAGAAATAATGAAAAAAAGTGTTACAAAACACTGCTGTAGAGCTACTCATTTGCAGATAGGAAAAAGAAAGAACACACTGAGAATGGCTTGGCATGTAGAGAAATGGAACTCTATACATGGTATTACATACTATTCATTGAACAGACATAAGCAGTTTCATCTCTGGGTCAGTTGATGCCTATGCTAATAAGACTTTGCAACTCCAGCTCTTATTTCTCTTCTCCTTCCTCATGGCATTTATAGTCCAAATGATACAATATAACTCTTAGAGATAGTATTGTTTATGTTAATTTATGTATTTCACAGATATTATTGAGCATGTACTGTGTGCTAGACATTCATCTATGCAGTGATGAACAGGCAAGGTTTTTCTGCTCATGGAGTAAAAATTCTACAAACAAAAATTAACAAGCAAGATGAAGATTGAGAATAGACTATAAAATAGAGCATTTTATAGTTACAAATGGGGGTCATATGTCACCTTATTAAGCAGTTTCAATAAAGCCTGACTGGAGTAGTTTTAAGCAAAAATGTGAGAAGAGTAATCAAGGACAATGAATATTGATATGGTTGTAGGAGAGTTTTGCAAAAGAAGGTAGCAAAGAAATGGGCTGGAAGCTGAGAAAAGAATTGGGTAAAGAGAAAGGTTGATAAGATGGGAGTAACAATAGCATGTTTGCATACTCATGAGAATGATGCAGTATTGAGTAAAACATTGATGATTTAGGGAAGGTCAGTTTCTGCAAAATTATTCTTAAGTAGGTAAGAAGTGGAATTTATTATGAAAATGAAAAGATTAGCTTTAGAAAATAACATGGATATTTCGCCTATGATTACAGGTCCCAGAGTGGTGTCGGGAGCTGTGGTGAAGGGCATCTGTGGAAATTCTCTTATTGCTGCCTTAATTTTTCTAGTGATATAGGACACACTAAGAGAGGGTCTATTTCCAGAACACTTGAAAGCGATATAATTTCAAGTAAGCAGTCTCAGATTCCTCATCTGTGCAATGGGAATAAAGATATTTTTCTCTGATAAATGATTAAATGTGACGTTATATCAAAATATACTACCTTAGTACCCACATAATCAATTAATGTCCGAAATGGACCTCAGTAGGAACATTAAATGGCTAGCATCTTAAATAGCATATGCAAGTTGGATTTAATTCAGGGGAATTTACTTCAGCATACAGAGGCAGCCTTGAGCTAACAGCAGCATGGAATGAAGATAAGTTCCGTTTAATCATTAAAAAGTATATTTATAAAATAATCACTGTATTTGTCATCTGCCTTTGACAAGGAGAACTCACCAAAATGTTTTAGTCATAATCTTCTCCCTACACTTGTTGATACCCCCTAGCTTGGAGTGACAGTGATCTACTGAACATGGGGAGAAAACAAATGTCAATGCTCAGTCTTCTGTCTCAGGCTTAGTGTTCCAGGCATATGAGAGATCACCCTGATTAAAGTGTCAAATGGCCCCTAATCACATTAAAATGAAATGTGACCAGACCGCATCAAGAAGTGGGACATCCCTGTCACCTCTTCTCTTTTCCCCATAATGGCAATATCTATCTGCTATATTCTGGATAATATGAATGTCTATTCATATTGTGAGGACAATGAAATGACTTGCATTTGACAGATCTTATTATGCTAGAAATCAGCCACTCTAAAATTAACACAGACTCTTATTAAAAGTGGTTATGCAGAACTGCTCTGGTTCCTTGGATTTTCACCAGGCAACTGTCTTCCTCATATCCTTCCTCAGTACTTTTTCACTTTTTTGCATATATTAAAAATTGAATAATATTATAAGGATTTAGTATAGATACAGCCAATCCTAGTCAGGGAAAAATGTTTATCTACCCCAGATATTTGCCATTAAACATCTGGTGCTGATAAAACTACAGAAGTCAATACTGAAATTAAAGCTCAGGGCCTGTGGGTCTTCGTTAAAAAGTCATTTTCCCTATCTTTGAGCCTAGAAAGTCAACTTTATGGAAGTAGGGAATTTATACTATTAAAATGGTTCTTTTCAATTACCCAGAATTTTTTTTTTATATCCAGAATAGTACTTGGTACATAGAAAGTACCCAATAAATGTTTATTGGTTGGAATAGTGGTAATTAATAGTTCTTGGGTGAAATTATGCCTGCCATTAAAGGTTGATTATGAAGAATACCGGAAAAATGACTGCACCTTAGATTAGAATTTTTTTTCCACAATCCATATCCAATGAATGTTTCAAATTAAAAGAAATAGCCTAGATTCTGTACAACAAATATCTCTCCTTGTTGCTATCATAAATTATGACTAGTTCCCCCATTTTTCAACTAGGGGAAATAAATGACCTCTGAAAAGTGTAAAAAGGATAAAATATGTCCAAGAAACTGTCGAAACCATGATTTTTAAAGCATTTGTAACCCAGTCAGTTGTTTATACAAGACACTAGAATATTTTACTGTGGAAAATTAGGTTTGTCTCAAACTGAAACACAGAAGTTCAAAACAGTTAAAGTAAAATAAGGCATCTAGTGACTTCAATTTTGACATCTAAAATTTTCAGTTCCCTGCTTATGTCAAACAAGATTCTCAAATGATTGCCAAAATGATAATCAAGTTTATTATCTAATAAGTCAAAGGTCATAAAATCAAATGTCTACGAATAATAGATAGATGAATATAAAAGCCAGTCTGAGTATAGGAACACAGTTTGGGTTGGTCTGGGTGGTGAACTGGCACATGCCTTATCTAAAAGAATGCATATTAATTCTTTTTCAAAAATGCTATAAGAAAGAGATTGGCAGTAACAGGAAACTGCCAGGGAAGGGCTAGGGATACATCAATAAAGGTACCTGATCTCAAACCAAGTGAAGTGGGGACTAAAAGGAGGCCCAAGTTTTACCTGTACCATAACCGCTTATGTACCTAATTCTAAATTGTACCTCACATCTTTAAAATAAAAAAAGTCTATTTTATCATGCACTAAACACATGCACAGTCAAATCCAATTTTATTTTAAATTACTATATTAATTTTAATTAATTAAATTTAGCTAATTATTTTATTTAATTATTGATTTTATTGTAACGTGAAGAATGGGCAAGACAGATGTGATCCAAGTAAGACTATATAAGGATAGTGTTATTTACTTAAAGATGAAGAGGAAGAAGGATGCATTCTTATACTCCTAATTTTGTCATTTTAAAGTGAGAGTCTTCAAACAAAGAAAAGTTCAATAAGAATTTTTTGAGTACAGAGCTCCATTTTTTTCCCCGTGACAATGTGCCATATCTTAAGAATACGGTTTTATAACAAGTAGAGAGCATGCATTTTTAAAATATAAGAAGCACAGGGAGAAGACAAACTTGTTAGTATTAAGACACTATTAGTATAAGTGGATTTAAGAACAGGCAAGAAATTGAAGTTCAGAGATGGAAGCATACACAGGAAATGTTCACATCCTGGTGATTTGTTCTCTCAAATTCAACTGCTTCTGGAGAGGACTGGGAAGAAGGCAATATGGTTTTCAATGGCTTGGCTTGGGAAGTAGTGTGCAAACCTTACTGAACACCAGAATCACATGGGAGATTGTAAAAACTATATGCTCCTTACCTTCCTACACACACACACACACACACACACACACACACACACACACACACACACCAACTGTCTTCTCCTAAGATTTTGGTCCACTAGGTCTGCAGTGGGATCTCTGTTTTTAAAATACACCCCAGAGTATTCTGATGTAAGAGGTTATAGACTATTATTTGAAGACTTTGTTTGAAGTCATATAACTTTTTCAGATGCTTGAAATTCATCTTCCACAAGAGATTGGAAGTAAAACATAATAATAATAATCCAGCATAGGGGAAGAATCTCTCCCATAGCAATAATGGTGGGTTCAGTGAAGAAAGGAGGTAGAAGAGGATGATTTATAATTTTTCACCTAAATTTTAATAAGCAATGTCATTTTAGGAAAAACTAGAGTGCATAAACATTTGGAGACAGAAGTATTTTGAATACATCCATTCATTAAACAAATATATATTTAGTATTTACATAGATTGACTATTAAAAGCCTTAGAGTATATAAACTATACAGTGTTTAGGAAAATTATAATCTCAATGAAAAGATGGAAAATAAGTTTTATCTCATGTGCTAACACAATTTGATTGGCAGTGGTTGCCTGAAATTCTCTGTTGACAGATTGTTGGCAAGTCTGGCTGGACTCAGAAGTAGAGTATGCAGTAATTGATTAGCGATGTCTGATGTAAAAACAGTGATAAATGTGATTGTACTCTTGAGGTGGGTTTTCTTTTCCTAAGATAGTCTTATTTTTGTATTTGGAAAATATATCAAAATATTTTTAATGACTCACTTTTACCTCTTAAGTGTATGAATTTTAAATTGCCCTGGCACCTAGAAAAATTTTAGGCACTTGTCAATATTGAATAATTAGTGTATACTTGATTTGATGTCTTCTTTTTAATTCTTAATGGCAACCAGATAAATCCTACATGCTCACATTTCCTTTGAGAGAGTCACAGTTCCTTTTTCTCTATATCCTAGCAAATATATGGTTGAGAGTGCTCGCTAAGTAGCAAATATTTACAAGTCGGAGAAGTTGGAATTGTTAAATGGCTGGTTGGACATCATTAAACAGCATGGCAATTTGTAGAAGGATGACTGAGGCAGATGATCCTGATAAAACAGTCACAAGTGATGACTGAGAAATTGAGAATTGCCAGCTGAATGCAGAGAGAGTAAATTCACATTGTCGTAAGGCAGCTTCTCTTGAGAGTGAGAAAGAGATTCAAGCTATACCCAAGATTGAGCACAAATTGGACCAGAAATTTCAAAACAAAGGCAAAGGTCCTTGCTGACCTGTAGTGTTATTTATCTGCTCCCTTGCCTAACAACAAAAGTCTCAGAGTCTGGAATACCCGAAGTTTTCTCAATCACTTTAGGTTCCTATTTACTTCCCAAAGCACCTATTAACCCTTTGGGTAACTTACTTCTACTTAAGAGTATGTCTGATTTTAAAACATCGTTTTTTTTTTGCTTGGGGAAAGTTAGAAACATATTAAGTCAATGTAAAAAGATATTTTACCCTTGACTAGATTTTCATATTGTATTTTTGGCTCTAGGGAGGTTAGTGTGCTATTTATCTGCATGTGGTATCTCACATGACAACTAACTTGTGCTTGGCAATGTTGTGATAATTACACGTCTATGTTTGTTCACCTGATTAGGTTGTGTCTCGCTAAATAACATGGTAAATGAAATTTGATAATTCTCTCCAGGCTGTATAAAGTGGTTTAGCTGCTTAAAACTCGATTGCCTTTTCCCCTCTGTCTCTTTCTCTCATGTTTACATTGTTGTTTCAGGTTAGAAATAAAATTGAACATTTTCCAAAGGACAGAAAAACAATACATGATAAAGAAGGAAGTATATCAAGCAAGAAAGGCCTCCTGCAACTATATTCAGGGCAGCCTCTGTGATAGATGGCCTCTACTAGTTCAACCCAGGGTCATCTAGTTTTAAACCCAGCTGAGGATGGTGCACAGTTGGACTACATGGTATGTTTTCCTTTCAGCTACAGATAATTTAATTCATGCATGTAGGAATAGAAGAGTGTGAGAAGTAAGACAAGGGAAGCAGGTTTCTGGAGGGGCATAGATATGCCAGACAGTTGCTATCTGCTTATACCAGATGGTAGCTCTGTTCTGAAAGCCCCTCTCAAACTTGAGAGTGAATAGTGCCACTTCATGACAGCTAGAAAATGGCAACATTTTTTTATTGATCAGGAGCCTATAGCCCAAAGATAGAATCCAGGAATGGAAACTGGAGAATGCATGAACATATCCCTCTAAAAACAAATACATACAAAGGCCCATAGAATAATATTCCAACTGCAGACAGATATTAAAGAAACCTAACAGCAAATTTGGATAGCCCCCAAATGTGAAACTTTCAGCCAAAATATGAGTGAACCAGGGGAAAACTATAAACACCCACAGGCAAAGATTGTAAATGGATCAGTGATATGGCATCTAGCAAATTGCCTCTGACTAGAGGCCACCAATTAAAGCAACACTTGGTGTTATAGCCATGCTGGGACTGCTCTGGAGAGATGGTGGGAGCAAGCATTTTTCTGACTCTGAGAGCTCGTAAGGGGAAGTTGGAAACTGGTGGAAAGTCTAGAAAATTAAGAGTTAGTAAAAATGTGGTACATATACATGATGGAATATTATACAGCCATAAAGAAGGACAAACATATGGACTTTGCAGTAACTTGAATGGATTTAGAGTCTCGCAGATTCAGTGATTTATCACAGAAACAAAGAGTACCATATGTTCTCACTCATAAACGGATCTTAAACAATTTTCATAATACTATAAGAAAGGAATTGGCAGTAGTGGGAAACTGCCGGGGGGGGGTGATTGGCAGTTGAGGGAAACTGCCAGGGGAGGGAAGGGCACACCTCAGCAACAAGGGTACCTGCATAATCAACATTTGTATACCTAACCCTGAATTGTACCCCATGTCTTTATAATAAAAAATAATAAATAAATTCTTAAAAAGAGTAGGTCTGGATTACATGACACTGGTAAAGCAGTTAATCTCTGTGGGTATTATCCATTAATTAGGAGTTACAATGCATGTTCTGTACATGCATTCATGTATATCCATTCATGGGATACATTCATGGGTATCCATGGGGACTGACTGGTTCTAGGATTGTGGAGATGGAAATCCATGAAAGCTCAGGTCCCTTACATAAAACGGTGTAGAATTTGTGTACAAATCATGCATATCTTCCTGTGTACTTTAAATCATCTCTAGATTAATTATTATATAGAATAAAATAAAAATGCTGTATACATAGTTGTTATGCTGCATTGTTTATGGAATAATGACAAGAAAAAAGTGTGTACGTGTTCAGTACAACACAACCTTCCATTTTTTTCCTGAATATTTTCCATCCACAGATATAGAGCATCAACTACCTTTCTTAATGTAGTTAATGAAAAGCAGATAGAAAAACACAAATATATGATAAAATGTTATTCAAATATTCCTATTATCTCTTACATTATCATAATTAAATGAAGGTCAAGTTGTAAAAGTTTTAGATGTTACCAATTTTTTTTATTTTGCTTGGATATACCATCAAAACACTTGAGAAATTTTGTGAGCTTCTTCCTTGAGCAACAACTTATGTCTTCCCTTATAAAACACTTGTTAAGATAGTTTTTGCTTTCTTCTTCTTTAATTCTATCAAGAGTTTGAAAAATATTAGGATTTGAGCAATCTGCTAGCAAAGAGGTCTAATTAAAGCATATAATTAGAATTAGAAAATAATATAAATTTTCGATAAAAATAAGAAAGATCATGGATTTCAGGGTCTATCAAAGGACTAGCTCCATTCTTTCAACAGTTTGGGTTTCCACTATTCCTAAAGATAGCCTTACTGACCCCTACTGGCTTTGTTTACTCAAAAGGTCAATCCTCAATATTAACTTTGTTTTTGGACTTTTGCCTATTATTTCTTATGTGTTTGCTTACCTTACAGCATTACAACAAATGAGGAACTTACCTGGATATGCATTGTAATTCATAAAAGTCTATACCAATGAAAAGAGAAAGATAAATTTAAAATTAGAAGAGACATATTTAAGATATAGTCCTGTCATATGTTAACTGTGTGACTTTAGGGCTGTCCCCCTACCTCTATGGATCTCAATTTCTTTGTTGGAAGGATGGAGGTCATAACTTCTGTCTTGCCAACCACACAAATGTAAAAGATAATTGTAGTCATTATTGTTGTGTGAGTTTCTCTTGTCATTAGGAAATACCTATTTCCTGTTATTCTTGTCATGTACTTATTGCTCTGATTGCATTCATTCACCTATTCACTTATTTATTCTTTTTAAGAAACTCTTATTGTTTGGAAATGCTTATATAAATAAATAACATGCTTTATTCAAAATCATCCACTAAAATAATTAATAATGTATTATGTGAAATGCACATTTAAAAGAAGTACACTTTGTAGTATATCCTTCAAAACATATTTAATTGAAAATCTAAAGAAACCTCTCCCACAATTTTAATCTTATCAAAAAATGCATGAGATTAGGCACCACGTTATAACTCTACAAATTTTATCTTTTATTTTGAATAGAAACATTCTTAGTCAATTATTCCCAATGGATCTTTCATTCTGAAGTACATTTGCATAAATATTTCTGTCATTTTATATTTTACTATGGTACTTACTTTATATATAATTGCTATTATTAGGATTCTACCATTAGGAAATTGCTATTCTTTTCTGAAAGCATTTTAACTTTCTTTCATTTTTGTTATTTTTTTCTAAATAAATTTTAACCCATGATTTTCAGAAATAATCTTACTGTGATGGTCAAATGCAATATCTAAGTAATCAGTATGTGACATATACTCTGTCCAAGTCTTCTCTGATAGGAGAGCTAGCTTGTTACCCTTTCTGTCTCTAACACCCACAGCCATTTATGATTTTGTGATGTTTTACAAATTAGCAGAATAATATATTAGTTTTTTAAAAGACATGCTTAATTCATTCTACAATCTGAATTAGTCTTTTGATTCAGATAATCGTATAAAGAAAAAGGTAGATATACTCAGACTTCTATTATTCAAACAATGAATACTGAAATGTTTTAAATTCATTCACAGTAAAAAAAATCTTACATTAATATTTTTCTTTTCATGTATGTGAATATATCATCTCATGAATTTCTAATAGATTATCTTAGATGGCCATAATCTACCTTAACACAGAAATAAGTTCACTTCAGCATCACACTGTGAGTATAAGATTATACCTGTTTAGAACCAGTGAAGAGTCATGCTTTCTCTCTTGGACCTATTCAGGGTCTACTTTGTAATCAAAGACCTGCTCCTAGAGCTAACATATCTATTTGGGGTCTTGTCCTATGAAGTAGATAACAGGATATCTTTCTTTGGGACCCAGCGATCTACATGTTTATGAACTCCTAAGCAGTCCTCTTTTTTCCCTATATCTAATACATCATCTGTTTGTTTGGCAGGAGGCAACCTTGCTCTTCATCATGATGCTTTCTTCTGAATTGTCTTTAGGAGTCAATAATTTTTTTTTTCCTCAGAAAATGAATCTTTGATACTCAAAAGTGTGAAAAATCTGCCTTGTCCTCTTCTTTCTGCAGCAATATCCTGTCCTTAAGGCAATGGAAACAGACCTGCCCAGATGCCTGCATGTGAGGAAGGACACATAGGAAAGAGAATTTTGTAAAACCCAAGATATATTGCCACTGGGTGGTATCTCCTTACTACTAGCTTCCAAAGCAGCCTGTACCTGCCCTATTAACAACATTCACGCCTTGTTCTAAGTAATATGCTGACTATGTTCCTTATCATACTTTAGGTTCTATGAAGACAGATACTGTGTCTTTATTTTTTTGTGGGAAACTGAATAAATGATTGATGTATGAATATATACATAAATAAATGTCAACTACAGCACCGTTGAAGGTTCTTAATCTAACTTAATATAAGATGGTTATAAGATTTTTGTGATGCCCTATTTTGAATGGGATGAACTAACTCAACTTGTGGTCATAGCCCAATGCTCTGGATTTGATCCTTGTTGATATTTGGGTCCCAGAAGACTTATTTATGATATCCAAATGGGATGGAATGAGAAACCATACAGACCAATGTAGTTGCCATATCCAAAACTATTCTATTACAAAAATGAGCAAATGATCTTGGCATTCAGAACAACAAAGAAGTTAGAACAAAGAGTACACTGTGATAGAAAGTATTCATTTAAAGGACAGTTAGGGGGCAACCCCTTCAGGTCCCCTCCCACTGTGGGAGCTTTTCTGTTCTCTCAGTAAATTCCATTTATTTTTTTAAAAAAAGGACAGTTAGGAAAGCCACCATATATTGAAAATATTCCTATATCCCTGTTCTATGTGGCTACATGATATATACGCTCCGTGAAACAGAAGATAAACAGATAAATAATTTGCTCAGCACATGCTAGAATGACTGCTTTTATGTGCACTCCTGATTTTATAGTATTACTAATTATAACTCAAATTTATTTGTTGTTTTCTCTGATTATGATATTGCAGAAACTGTGCTAAATACTTTATATACATGATACAATTTAACTCTCCTAAAAATTCCACAGTATAGATGCTGTTTTTATCCCACTCTACAGGAAAGAAACTTGGGATCAGAGATGACAAATGACCTTTTCCAAAGTTGTATAGTTAATAGTGACAGATCTAATACTCAGTTATTTGAACTCAAAACCTACACTTCGTTGATGAAGGAGGGAAAGATGGTACCAACCTAGGAATTTTTAACTATTATGATGATATTAGTGAAGGGAAATTAACTAACCCTGTTTTCTTCATCCTTTTCATAAATTCAGAAGACATACCTATTTTGTGAAGAATCTGAACTTTCAATTTAGAAGTGCACTTAACTGGCCAGGCACAGTGGCTCAAGCCTGTAATCCCAGCACTTTGGGAGGCCTAGGCAAGAGGATTGCCTGAGCTCAGGAGTTCGAGACCAGCCTGGGCAACTAGGTGAGCCCTCGTCTCTAAAATAAATGAAAAAATAAGCCAGGTGTGGTAGTGCATGCCTGTAGTTCCAACTACTTGGAAGACTAAAGCAGAAGGATCACCTGAGCCCAGCAGTTCGAGGCTGCGGTGGCCATGAGCATGCCACTGCACTCCAGCCTGAGTGACAGAGTAAGACTTCAATGAAAAAAAAAAGTGTCCTTATTGCCCCGTGTTCCATCAGTTATTTGCTGACAATCTATATGCATAATTTCCTCTCTTCTCTTTTCCACTGCCACTAATTCCCCTGAATCACTTCTATAGAAGTGAGTAAATCCAAAAGCTGACCTTCAGCCAAATCCATCACTTCACGAGGGAAATAGAGTAGATAATTAAGTAGCCCGAGCTGCGGTGTTGCGGTGATGTGGTTGGCCTCAGATGTACTCTAGTTGGTAGAATTCATCACTTCGAGTGAGTCCTGAACACTGGGAATTATCATCTTTATTCTCTTGTAACATGAGCTGAAGAAAAATCCAAGACAGACACTGCCTCTTAATTCGTCAGCGTCAATAAATATGGCGATCACTAAATGCTCCTTTTATTACTAGTCTTACTGGGGAAAAAACTGAGGGAGACTTTGTGTCTTACCCACATCTGACACATTTGTCTCAAAAAGTGATTTTCAAGTCATGAGGCCTCCAGACCCGAACACAGATGTCCCTGGCTCCACCTCTTTAGAAATTCAGTGTCTTTTTCCATGAAACTAAATGCGTTAACCAGTCCATCTTCTTTCAGAGATTATAAAAAACATTCAACTTAGCATCCACCAAAATCAGAAAAAAGAGAAGGTTTTAGAATTTGTGTGGGATTCCACATGTGGGACTCTATACATTTGTAAAGGCATTTATAGCCCTGATAATAGTGAGAGTATTTGCCAAAGTGTGAATTAAGATACTGTTTGCTGTAAACTCATTCCTGCAAGAGCTGTCAAAGAATGATGCAGCATCTCACCTGGAAGGGCCTAGTCCTTGAGGAGGGGTGAAGAAGATCAAAGTGCTGCAATCAGATACATTCAAGCTGCAAGACACTGGGAAAAGGTACTTAACTTTTCTGACCTCAGTGGCAATAAGTGCTTTTATTTTATAATGTCACTGCATTAAATTAGTTAATATCCAGCACAATACTTGACATATAGTAAGCAATGGAGAAGTTTTAGCTCACTGTTTAGTATCATATCATCTTTGTCACTATCATCAAGACCAGGGATCAACTGAGTATGCGAGCAGGCTGAGTCTGCATCACAGTCTGTTTCTACAAATAAAATTTTATTAGAACACAGTCACACTCAGTTATTACACATTGTGGATGGATGCTCTTGCCCTGCAATAGTGGAGCTGTGTAGTTGCTTCAGATACCTTTGTACAAAAAGTTTGCTTACCCTGATTAGTGCTTCTAAAGTCCATGGTAAATGATGAAAAGTCTAACAAGCAAGCCCTGTCTGCTGCTTCTATCCATATCATATATCAGAGGTTTGTTTATTATTTTATTGTGGAAAAACTGAGGAAAAATAAAAGCGGAGACAGTAAAGGAGAGCAAACTAGGCTAGTAAATATACATATATGAAAATGAGCCTCTCTGAGTCAGAATGTAGGAGGCAGAAAGAAGGGCCAGAAGGTCATGTCGATAGGTAGGATCATCCCAATAAAAATACATTAGCTCAAATGATACAGAGTGCCTATGGGACCCTAGGTGGTTCTCAGTTGATGGAGTCTTGAGCATGATTTGGGAGCATGGAGTTGGAAGATGAAATTGGGTGGCAGCAAGAGCATCCTTGGTATTAGTTGTTATCTTAAGAAGCTAAGAATTTGTCTTGTAGGAGATGGGAAATCTTGGAAGATGGAAGACGAAAGTGACATTCTAAGTTTTTCTTTTGATGTAGATCACTCTGAAAAGGGAATATGCAAAAATAATGGACAGATAATGACATGGAGGCAAGGAGAGCAGCTGGGAAGCAGTATCAGTGATGCATGTAGTGTGCGTTTTGCTAACTGTCACATGCAAATTAGTCAAATCTTGTCAGGACTGGAAAACTTGGGAAAATTCAGACAGGCTAGAAAATCAATACTTTTTTTCTGAATTTTCAATTAAATCATTTTTAGTTTATGCACATCCAAATTAAGGTAGCCACCATGTATTATGAAGAATGGATTTTTTTAAATGGGCATGCTCTTTTACAGTAGCAGTGGGTGTACTTTCCTATGATTCCATGAATGCCAGCCCATGGTAGTAGTAGTAATGGCTACTGGTATCCATTATTGATTGGTGAATCGTGAACCTGTCACTTTAGAGGCATTAATGTTCTTCCTTTTGAGACTTCCACTGCTATCATTTCAGTTGTACAGGTAAGGATACTAATGCTTAGAGAAGTTGAATAATATGCCAAAATTACATGGTCAGTAAATGACAGGGCTAAGATTCAGACACAAATCTTGTCTTTCTCCTCTGTAAAATACATGACTCATGATTACAAAATATGTACTTATGTTCTTGGAAGAGTGAATGGCATGTCGAGCACTCTGAATATTTGCTACATAATGAATGAAAATTTTAATGAATAATTCGAAATTTCATGTCTATAGCCTCCATGATGTAGCACCTGCCTGGTATTATAAAATGTTAGCGGTGCTTAATAATTGCTCAGCCAGAACCAGATACTACCCCATGGCTTCAATTTGTCAAATACCACTCAGTTCATTTGAAAAAAAATTTTGAATATCTTGTTCTCTATTAACACAACATATATATACTACATCTTATAACTTATCAAGAACTTTATTGTGCATCACCTCATTTAATCTTCATGATAGCTTTAAGGTATTTGTTCAATTATATAGATGAAAAACCTGAGATTCAGTAAGGTTACCAATCCAGCTAAAAATCTAGGTCTCCTGATTCCAAACTTGTGTACTCTCCATTGTATCAGAACTGCTTCTTATGTACATGACAAAAATGTGGAGCTAGAAATAATTTAAAGAAAAGAAGAATATTTCTTTTACTTTTTTCAAAGTATTATTTGTGTGTGTGTACTATAAGTATATATACACATGTAAGTATGTTTCTGAAAAAATGCACAAACCATAATTGTGCGGTTCACTAAATTTTCATGTGTTCATTTAACCAGCACCCAGATCAAGAAGCAGAATATTACTAGTTGCCACAGGGTCTCTTTGCACCATTTAAACCACTAAACTCTTTAAATAAAATATTCTGACTTCTTGTAGGATACATTGGTTTTACCTGTTTTGTACTTTGCATAAATGGAAGCAAAAGTATGCATTCTTTTGTACCTAAGCATTCTTACTCAATGCTATATTTAAGAGATTCATCAATACTGGTGTATAGTTATAGTTTATTCTTAAGTTTTAGCATATTTCATATTTGAATATGGTGTCGTCATTTAAAAAAATATATTATACTCTTGAATGCCTCTTGGGTAGTTTCCTATTTGAAATTATAAAATCATTTGACTTTAAGTAGTGCTGCTATGAAGATACTTGTACAGTGTCTTTTGAAAGCATACTTAGGCATTTCTGCTGAGTATATAATTAGCAGTAGAATTTCTGGGTCATAAAGACAAAGCTTTGCTATAGAAATTTGTGCAGTTATTCTTATCATTTTTCCATATTCATGTTAATTAATTTGGGCTTGGTTATGTGCAATAGAATTAGAGATGATAATGTTCGGGCCAAAGTGGGGATGATTAAACGTTGGGAGCCCTGAGAGGTGGCCGGAATAGCTCATTTACTCCTAGTTCGTTGGTCCCTCAGGACAGCGGTACAACTGCCTCACATAGACCTCTTACTTGATTTTAGTTTGACCCCCACACACAGGTTAACTTTAGGTACTGCACTTGGACTGTTGAAAGGCTATCTCTCTAGAGAATTTGACAGCATCTTTTGAGTAATCATGTAACCAACCATCCAGAATCTTGGTATTAATTGCTAAATTGTCATCCTTTTATATTAGTGAAACATAAAGGGAAAATACCTTAGAAAACTGAAAAAAAATCATTTGCTACCCCATTATGGAGCATAATTTTCTCCTTTGTATGGATAGATGTTTTTATAATGACTTTATATACCTGACTTTGCAATAGTGTTAGATAATAGAATACTTCTGTCAAGGGTTGGTGCAGTCTAGGCTGAAGACTAGTCTTAGCTCCACTTGAATATACATATGGACTGGAAAATAGAGAATTCCTATTAGTATTTTATACATAAACATCTAAATAATTTAGAATGCTTAAAATAGCTAGGGGTTGTCATGTGTCCAGTCCCGGCTATCTGTAAATCTAAGATGAGACAAGATTCTTGGATAACAATAAGTTTACACCTTGCCCCACACAATAATCTGAGGGTGGTTAAAATGTCAGGGAACAGGACAGATTTGTGTCAAGTATGAAATGGTGGTTGACGTTTATAAGAATCGGTGAGACATTTTCAAGCTGAGTTAGGACTTGGTGAAGACCCTTTCTCACTTCCAAATTATTTGAACTCTGCAATGAGTCAGTGTTTTTATAAAAATTTTTCTTTTACTTAATTGGAAAAGTAATTGAGGACAAAGTATATCTAGTCTTAGTTTAAATGCTGGTTTAGATAAAGAAATTATAAAGGATATTTGGGTTCCATGGGGAAAAATAAAAGTAACCTAGATATTAAAGTAATTAAAGATGCATTAAAATGAAAAGGTTAAAATTAACTAATGAGAAAGATTGCAGGCCGGGCTCGGTGGCTCAGCCTGTAATCCTGCGCTTTGGGAGGCCGAGGTGAGTGAATTGCTTGAGCCTGTGAGTTCGAGACCTGCCTGGGCAACTTGGTGAGACCTCATCTTTACAATAAATAAAAAAAATTAGCTGAGCATGATAGCACGCGACTGTAGTTCCAGCTACTTAGAGGGCCGAGGCGGAAGGATCGCCAGAGTCCAGCAGGTCGAGGTTGCGGTGGCCACGAGTGGCCACTGCACTCCAGTCTGGGTGACTGAGTGAAACTCTAACTCAAAAAAAAAAGAAAGAAAGAAAGATTGCAGAGCAGTATATACAAGATGATCATATTTCATTCAAAAGTTGTGTGTGTGTGACTTGAGCATGTGTAAATAGAGAAAGTTCAGAAATTTATGAGCTATGGATACCATCAGTAGAGATCTGGGGTAGTAGTGATGTAAAGTTTTTAATAACATTGTTTTTAATAACATTGCTCATCTTCATTTTCAACATTTCTATCATGTACAAGTTCTGACTGTGTGCTAATAAAGAGGGTAATTGTAAATATAAACAACTACATAAGGAAATTGTTAAGGTATTCAGTGCTACAAATTATCTGATGGTTGAATAATGAAAATGATTATCTAATAATAACAGTGAAAATTAAAAACAACATTAATTGGCATTGATAGTGAGTACTGTGATAAGTTTTGTATATACATTTTGTAAATTGATCCTCATTAAATTCCATGAAGTAGGTACTATTATTATTTATATCTTAAAGATAAGGAAACAGAAGATTACAGAGGTTTACCAACTTGCCCAAGGACACAGCTAACAAATAATGAGTGAGATTAAGCCCAGATCTGCCTGAATTAAAATAATTTTTACTTAATTACCATATATGTTGCCTCTTATTTTCCTATTACCAACATCATCATGATCTCATTGGCAGTTCCAAAGATGGTTTTCCTTTTTTCATTAGATACACAGACCACTCCACAAATTATCAATGGCTGTTCCATTAAAACACTGCTAAGTTCTTGAATATAGAAATGTAGACATTTGGAATAAAAATTGAGTAAGTCGGCTGATCTTGCATTCAAAGTGTTCACAATCTAGCAATATTGTTATCATGCAAAGAAATAATTTGAATATATTTAATTTTTGAGAAGTCAATTTTAGTGCAGAGAGAAAACAGAAATAAATTTAAAACATTTTTCTGTAGTATATGAATACCCTAATAAACTAGGTAGAACACTTAGCATCATTTTATATATAAATTTACATAAATACTGATAGATACTTATTGAAGAATGGATGTGTATATAGAAATTTATTAAAGTTTTGGGTAGATAAAAAAGTATGAATTGTGAAACTGGATCTTAATTAAATACCTTCATAAGTGTGCATTAAATATGCTTAAGAAGACTTCACCTATTCTCTTCTGATTAAAAAGAATTGTTACAGGAGTCACATTCTGCAGAATCATATATATTTCATCTATGTGCCTAATTTCAATCTAAAGTTCACTGGGATTTATATTGCAATTAAATGTAATTGAGCAAAATAATAGTATACAAAAAATCAACAGAGTGAAAAGCTAAAGAAAATGATTTATGTTACATACTTTTCTTTAAAAATGACACTAAAATGTCATCGTTGCTAGTAAAAGAAGAAGACTTTATTTATGTGATTGAAATTTTTGGTGTAAGAACAACTCAGAAAAAATAGAACAGTATTTCAAGAGTATGGTAGAATTACTCAAGATATGATCTACCATGACTCTGGAGATTTTCGATAGACAAAAATAAAACACTAACTTTTGGAAATCCTTAAACCTGTTTTGAACCACTGATATTTAAGGATTTTTACTGATTGCATAGGGACAGGGGAAAAAAAGGCAAAATTCTACATTTATTAAATTATATTCATAATTTAATGTCATCCCATTGGCCACATTAAAGAAAACACTATTTTCTGCCCTTTAACCCTTAAGTACTTTGATTATTTAGGAAATTAGCATTGAAACAATACTATTATATAATTTACCAACCTTATTGATATTTTGTCAATTGTCCCATTAATGTCCTTTCCAGCAAAATGAAAAATAGAAAATCTTTACTACATTCAATTAAAATTCATATCTCTTTAGTCTTCTTTAATCTGGGTCTTTTTTAATAGTTCTGGGGTTTTTCTTTGTAATTCATAACATGGACATTTTTGAAGAGTGCAGGTCAATTATTTAGTAGAATGTCACTCAACTTGGATTTATCTGATGTTTCCTCATGAATAGATTCAAGTTAAATACTTCTGGCAGTTACAACCCAGAAAGTGATGCTGTGTTCTTCTCAGTACATCATATCAGGAGGTACATGTTGCTGATTAATCCCATAGCTAGCAAGGCAAGTTTTGCTTTTAATATGACAGATAGCATTGTATGTACTTATCATGTACAACATGATGTTTTGAGATACACATACATTGTAAAGTGGTTAATTCTAGCTAATCAACAAATGTGTTATCTCACAGTTGTTGTTTTTGTGATGAGTGCACTCAACTTCCACCTTCTGCAGTTTACAAATTGACAACATATCATCATTAACTATAGTCAGCCTGCTGTGCAATAGATCTCTTAAATTTATTTCTCCTGTCTAACTGCAATTATGTATCTTTTGATCACTCCCCATACCTCTCATCCTGTCCAGTCCTGCTTCTGATCACCACTATTCTATTCTCTACTTTTATAAGATCAACTTTTTTTGATTCCACTTATGAGTGAGACCATGCCATATTTGTTTTCTGAATCTGGTTTATTTCACATAACATAATGTCCTCCAGGTTCATCCATGTTGCAGTTGAAATGATTTTCTACTTTTTAAAGGCCGAATCGTGTACACCACATTTTATTGATTCATTCAACTGTTGATGGACATTTAGGCTGATCCCAGTACTTTAAATTATAAATAATGTTGGAATACACATGGGAGTGCAAATATGTCTTTGACATACTGATTTTATTTCATACATATAATCACATATTTCATAATAGATATATATGTTTGTGTGTGTATGTGAGATATATATATATATATATATATATATATATATATATATATTAAGCTACTAGGAAAAAAAAACCAAGAGAAAAGCTCCCTGACATTGGCCTGAGCAAGAATTTTCTGTGTAAGATCTCACTGGCAACAAAAGTAAAAATAGACAAATGGGATTACATTAAGCTAAAAAGCTTTTGCACAACAAAGAGAACAATCAACAGAAAAGACAACCTACAGAATAGAAGAAAATATTTGCAAACTATGCATCTGATAAAGGGATAATATCCAAAATATATAAGGAGTTCAAACAACTCAATAACAAATAAACAAAACATTAAAATATTAAAAATGCTTTTAAAAATAAGCAAAAGACCTGAATAGACTTTTCTCAAAGGAAGACATACAAATCACCAACAGGTATATGAAAAGTGCTAAACATCACTAATCATCAGGAAAATGCAAATCGAAACCAGAATGAGATATCACCTCATTCTATTTAGAATAGCTATTATCAAAAGACAAAAGATAACAAATGCTGGTAAGGATGTGGAGAAGAGGAAACCCTTATAGTATAATATGGGTGGGAATGTAAATTCATACAGCCATTACGGAAAATAGTATAGAGACTCCTCAAAAAAAATTAAGAAAAGAATTATCATACACACACATAAAAAATCCTCATTAAAAGTTAAAAATATAGTTTGAAACATTTCCATTAGACTAATAGTATACTGTGAAATCACTTGGGGAAGTGGTTTTCGAAATTAAGTCAATTTCAACAATAACAACAACAAAAAGCTCACCCCCTCTCCAGGATGTTATGCATTCAACAAAGGAAAGGTAGCTGAAAGATGAAAATGGCTTTTTTTTTTTTATGAATCAATCATTTGTTTTCTTGTGGGACAAAGGTAACTTTTCCCACTCCTTTTCCCCCAGACTAGACAGTTCATCAAAAAAGTTTCTAAAAGAGTTTTGGATAAATTCATAGACATTTTAGAGCTACAGTTATCTTAGGGCAGGTATATGCCCTAGGAGTGAGCATTGAAGATAGTTAATCTACTCATTTCTCATATTTAGATAACATTCCAGAAGCTAATCATGCCCTCAGCTTTCACCCATAGCAAAAAGATTGAATATCTTTACCACATTTGGATTCAGCCTTCTAGGCTGTTTAAAATTTTTTTAAAAATTAAAGGCATTTCCTCTTATACAGAAAACCATGTTTACAGTAAAGCAGATTTAATGTTCCTGCTTTGGTCCTAAAGAGCTCCAGGAGTAGTCTTTCTGCCACAATCATGGTGAGCCAGTTTATGCATTTTATGAGCAAATGCAATGCTCTGGCTTGTATTACATCACAGACATTTTCTGTGATAAAACAAGGACGGTGAGGGGAATATATGAGTGTAGACTCTGGATTCAGAATTCACAAACTGGTTCTACCAGGTTACCTGCTGTGGGATCATGGGAAATTTTTTAATCTCACTCTCTTTTTCCTCATCTATAAAACTGGGATAATGATAGTATCTATTTTATAGGATTATTTCAAGGATTAAATGAGTATAGAAGTACTTAGAATAGTAAGTGACAAATAATTCATGTGCTCAAAACATTAGATAATTATTTTCATGAATATTCATATCTGTTGATGCATAGTATTCTAGCTAATAAATATACAACCATTGACTTGCCATTCAGTGTTCCTATTTGATGGATTTGCTTGTAATTGGATTAACCCAGTTTGATTTATTAGTTATATTAGTCTTGTGGTGTATCAGAATTAATCAGAAAAAACACTCAAATTACAAAAATGATTAGATTTTCCTTTTAAGGGATTTTCCCTATTATATGTAAAAATCTTTGGATTGTTTTCAAGCACACAAACAGAAATGAAGTAATCAAGATTGTCATATAGACAGTCTATCTGGAAAGTGTTCCTCTTGTTCAAAATATTAATAAATGAACAGTACCACAACAATAAAATAATCAAGGTAATATTTTCAGTGAATTACTTTTCTTTAAGCCTTTGAAAATGACATAAACTACAATTATAGAAAGTCAACATTGTCTCTTATTGCAGGCAGAGAACTTACTGAAAATATGACCCTTAAAAAAGCATTGATTAGATATATGGCACTGAGTATGATGAACTTGATTTATCTGGAACATGAATCTATGAACATACTTGTATGTTCTACAGGCACACCACTTTAGTTAATTATTATGAGATGTCAATTTACAGAAAAAGCTGTTGATTCAGTTATTTTTCTGTATTTGAGAATTTGTTAGATTCCCACCTTAATACTTGAGAAAAAGCTTGAGTGTTCTCTCAGAACAGGGCAAATATAGTAGACTTTTAAGAAGGATGCTTCAATAGAATTTTTGAGTACAAGTCCAGTTGAGTAACTAAAATCAACGTTTTGTCTGTAAGTTAGTTATGTATAGAGGGAATATAAAGTGGAGGACTAGGCAAATGTCAATAAGTTTGATAAATGTAAATGCCAAATAATATCAGGTTTTCTTTAAATGGAAGATTTGTCTGCAAATTTCAAAAACTATTGCTTTCAATGTTCAGTTCCTTCTGCCTCCATTTGGCCCAGTTGATATGAATTACATTGAATGGACTGGCATAATAATCATATTAACTTGACAGTAAACTCTACCAAAAACTGTACTGACCCACGCCAAATATTTCAACTGGGTCATGCTCTAGCAATCTAACTTGAAATAAAAGTCATAAAAGCTGGAGACAATAAGTTGTGTTATCTTTTTCACATATGACATAAAAGAGAAAGTGTGAGAAGATATTTAAGAAACTCACAGTCACTACAGGCAACCATGAGTTTTGGAAGACATATAGGACATCCCCCTAAATAGAATCTGAGACTTCCTGTGATTTCTTCCCCCTCACAGGAAGAAATGTCCTAAAAGATCATGCCCATTGTTCTTAAGCTATATATGACAGGTCTCTGTGCCTCATCCAAAAGATAGATTGTTTTCCTGCCCAGGGAAGGAGAACATATTGTGTGGAAATACTGAAAGCCTCTTTGATAAGAAATTATGCTTTCTTACGCTTTCTGCTTTGTAGACATTTATATATATAGTGCTGGTGAATATATATATATTCTTGTATACTAAAAAATAATGAAAGAAGGCAGTGCTACAAAGCTAAGGACCAACAAATTCTGTCCTGAAGAAAGAAAAAGAGTGAGAACGTTCCTCTCAGTTTCCTAGAACAATCTCATTAGTCTGCACAAGGAGTTAGTGCCTGTGCTAAATACTCTTTTATTGACCATCCCCACTTGTCATAACAGAGGCCCAGAATTACCCATGTAATTGAAAATTCCCACCTCAGGCAGACATCTAGAATGATTCTGTTACCTTGTTATTGCTTGGTCTGAATTTAATAAGTGTTGGTGAAAAAATATTTTTTAATCTGGATCCCTTGGGACACACGGGAATTGTAGTTAGGTTTTACTTTTAGTCTGAGAATGAGGAATACCTATGTAACAGAGTAAAACTGTTAATTTACCTTTGAAGGTACCTGAAACCGTAGTCTACTCCCACTGCCATAGTTAACGTTATTTACTTGCTGAGGCTGGGCAATCTAAGGAGCATAAACCAAGCTCATCTAATGGCAAACTATAGGAAGTGAATAGAATTAGTTGCTAAGAGGCTTTGGGGTCGTCTGCAGCAGCCTCTTCCTCACGTTCAACTGGAATAAATCCAAATCCTACTGCATATCAAATAGCTCACACATAAACGTGGGGCCCAGGCAGATGGGGAGGTTCCTCTAGTTCCTGAGAAGTGGTAGGTGATAATTCCTCTTGGTGGAAAGCCTGGTAGTGAACTCTGGACATTTCTCCAATCACTAGTTCTAATTAGTCATGGTTATAAGCAACAGAAAGGGAGTTAGTGCTACATAAGCAAATTTTTGTATTGTGTGTGTGTGTGTGTGTGTTTTAATGAACACAAACTCATTGTAAAGACTTAGAGTACCTTAAGAAGAAATGAAAAGTAAAGAACTAGACTCATAAAGTATAAAATAGTAGGATGGTTATGTCACTTTTGAAGACATATGCTACAAGAATTAGTGAAGTATGTTATTGGAGCGTCAGTGTTGTTATGGATTCACTGTGATTGTTTTCTGTACTTATTTCACTTGGGATTCAATGTCTTAGGAGAGATAATGAGAGACCTCAACAAGGCTCACTTAAGACATCAATCACCTACACAGGAGTGGACAGGATATCTTTTATGTTAATCCTACCAAAACTGAAGTCAAGTATTTTGAATTGTTTCAAAGGAACATAAGGGAACTTCTACTAGAGCAAAGGAAATAGATAATGTGAAAAAGGTAACAAAAATCCATTATACCAACTGTCAATCCTACTTATCCTTTAGTTAATTGGTGTTTTATAAGGAGTAGCAAATCCACCATATATTTTGTTTACTCTAATTATCTTGAAAGTATTTTTTAAAAATATTTTTGATGACCCAAGGTTCTGTTTTGCCAAACTCCTCCAGCTTGGCAAGACTCAGCTCCAAACTCTGAGGATCATGCCATTCTTATTGAGGTCTGTTTTGCGCTGTGTTAGTACAGGTCTAGAGTAGACCTTACTCTAAGGCATGGTTTTTATTCCTAAAGTGTGGTCTTTTTGATGTTTTAGCTAGATGACTAGGGTGTGACCAAGGTCTATTCATTTAAGTTGGTCCAGAACTACAATCTCTCCCAGCATGAATTTCTTTGTCTCTTTTGTCTTCATTCTGCCTCTAACCCCACAGCAGTCACTCCCTGGTAACCCTCCAAGGTCATCAGCCAAATAATTAATTGCCTTGAACCTCCCAACCTCAAACTTCTAGGATTTTTCTTCTGTGGAAATCACCTACTCTCTAGTACATGCACTGCAGTTCTCATACATTTAAGGACCCTGGAACTTTGCTCACTGCCATCTCAGCTCAGTGGCACCAGCATGCTCTGCCTGTGCTCCACATCCCTCTGCAACACACCAGAAACTGTCCATAGGCAGAAGGACAGGATGAAACAGAAACTTACCTGATGAGTTTTCTTCTCTTAGGAATTGCTGCCATGTGCTCTTTGTTGTCTGATGCCTTAAAACAGCTGCTTTAAATATTTTAAATATGTTTTTAGATATTTATAGCTGAAGGACTGGTCCAGTACCAGTTAGTTCATCATGGCCAGAAGTTCAGCAGTGTAATATTTAATAAAACTGTAAGATCTGAAACACAAATATACTTTATGCACACATTTAGAAAAATATATACAAAATATAAAATACATATTTTAGTAAAAATATAGAAAAACCTTTAAGAAACCTGTCTTTGTAGACCGTATTTAAAGAAAATTACATGAAAAGTTAGTCAAGTGATTAAATACAGGATTTAGGATATTGGATAGCTCAGATAGGCAAGTCTAGGTTTCAATCTGCCTGGGGTAGGAAATATAGGTAGATGCAAATTATTGTCAATATTTTACTTTTGAGGTTGGATAGTTGTTTCATTGGTTCTTGCTATATTATTAAAATAGATAGGGATAGATAAATTAATTTAAAAGGGCCTGAAAGGAGAGGCACATAACATTAATAAGGATATTTGTTGGGTGCAGTGGCTCACACCTGTAATCCCAACACTTTGGGAAGCGGAGGTGGGTAGATTATCTGAACTCAGGGGTTCGAGTCCAGCCTGAGCAATATGGCGAGACCTCTTCTCTACAATAAATCAAAAAATTCAGCCGGACATAGTGCGGCATGACTGTGGTTCCAGCTACTTGGAAGGCTGAGGTGGAAGGATCACCTGAGCCCAGCAGGTCGAGGCTGCAGTGGTCGTGAGCGTGTCACTGCACTCCAGTCTGGGTGACAGAGTGAGACTCCAACTCAAAATAATAATAATAATAATAATAATAGTATTAAGGGTACCTGATCTCAAATCAGGCAAAATGGGGACCAAAGTTAGGCCCAAACTTTTCTTGTACGATGACCATTTGTATACCTAGTCCTGAATTGTATCCCACATCTTCAAAATGATATAAATAAAAAAGATAACTTTAAAAAATAAAATAAACGTGTCATGAATGGGTCATTGACGAAATTATTTCCTGAACAAAACAGTGTAACTTCAATTCTTTCCTTGTGAAACCAAATTTTAATTGCTTATAAATTGGACCCTAGGGATTGTCTGGCTTTTTGCAAATAAATACAAAAGTAAAACCAACAACTGGCATTTAGAGGCAACTTTATGAGAAGCTATGTAGCCTTTTCTGAGGGATACAGATATATGAGTAATAGAAAGCTCTTATATTCTTCCATAAAACTGAGCCCTGCAAAATACCATTTTAAATGTCCTAAAATATTTTCAGCTATGTTCAGCATTCAGGGTTAAAATTTTGTACTTGTTTAAGATGGGGACACTCTAATGGCCCCAAATGAGAAAAAAAATCGAAAACAAAAACAAAAACTTTTTATAAGCATTAAAAAGGCCAGGCATGTGGCTCATGCCTATAACCTCAGCAATTTGGGTGATCAAGGCAGGAGGACAGCTTGAGCTCAGGAGTTTGAGACCAACCTGGGCAACATAGCAAGACCTCGGCTCTACAACAAATAAAAAAAATTAGCCAGGCATGGTGGTGCATACCTGTTGTCCCAGCTACTCGAGAGGCTGAAGTAGAAGGATCATCTGAGCTTAGGAGGTCAAGGCTGCAGTGAGCCATGATTGTGCCACTGTACTTCAGCCTGGGTGGCAGTGAGACTCATATGGAAAAAAAAGTTAAATAATTACGTAATAGATTTATACAATGCAATGCCTGCAACAATTACAAAATGAAATACTATTACGTGGAACAACATAGACAAGTCCTGTAAACATAATATTGAGAAAGGAAGTCACAAAAGGACGTGTACTATATGGTTTTACTTATGGTCAAACTAATCTATAGTATTAGAAGTCAAGATAATAGTTACTTTTAAATAAGACGGTGAGACTAGTATATGGGGGGATGAGAAAGGCATGGGAATCCTGGTAACATATTATTGGTTGATCTGGATAATCGTCTTATGCATTGTTTATTTTGTGATAATTCAGTAGTCTGTACATGTATGATCACTGTACTTTTGTATGTACATTATACTTTTAAAACCAAGTTTTTTTTATATTAATGTTCATAAATTAAGCACATAGTTTTCTTTAAGTTGCTTCAAAGGTGTGAAAAATGAAATTCTATCCATCTAGTAAGGCTGGACAAAAACAATTTTATCTACTGCTAAGATCCGTGTACATGACCTCTCACTACTTTTTGAGTGTGAAGAGTTTCTCTGTGTTTTTTTAAATCTGAGATTGTTGCAGTCATATCATTCTAATTCAAATTGCTTTTTATAGTTTGAGGTACTCAGAAATAGTCTTTCTTCATTTTCTAACAGATGTATTACCAAGTGGAAATAGTAATATTACCAAGTGCACAATTCTCAAGCTATAAAGATACCTCATATTTTCTTTTTATACTCTTGCTTTAGCTCATTTAAATTATCATGTGGCAATAGAATGGCACAGTCTTACAATATTCTGTCCTGCAAGTGCACCTGTAGATAAGCATTCCGAGGAGGCACTGTATGGTAACTATCAATAGCCTTAGCCTGCCAAGGAAGGGCTTTCCGAGGCCCCTGACACATTTGACCAATTGGAGATGTGCTTTCTGGCCCTGAGCCCTCCTTCTATTGAGCCAACTTGTCTAGAATAAAATAAATGAGTGCAAACTTTTTTCATGCTCCAAAGTGATTTATTATAGAACAGAAACTTCAGTTTGACAAATCTTTAGCTGTCACTCAAAGTGTCTACTTTCTCTGTAGGTGACATTCCATTATACTCATGCACAACAAATCATCTTGTCAGAAGGTATATTAAAGCCAAATCATGACTTTCTTTAATTATTTGATTTCTAGTAAGAGAGAAAACCTCTTGTTAGTACATAATTTGATGTCTTATTGAATAAACTAAGATTGTTCTTAAAGCAGATTTAAAGCAAGATGCATTTACCCAAAGATATAATACTTAGAAATGATGAGTTAGCACTAATATAGCGTCTGCTACATCATATACATATACATATTTGGTGTAGTAGAAGCTATATGTATATAGTATTAGTCTGGTTCTTTTTCAAAAGGGCCATTTCACGTTTTATGGAACTAAACGTTTCACTATTGAAGTTAAGGCTCACATGAATGTGGAGAGATCTGAGAGAGTGAGGACATGAAAGACCATGTCTGCAGGGTTGGAAAAATGGTTACATTATATTTCTAAGCACTGAATTTGGAGAATAAAACCACGAGTCATGAGTAAATATACACAACACCATGACCATAAAGGCGAGCATATGAAGAAATGTAGACACCTACCACTTCTGACTGCCAGAGTCTTCCAAATAATTATCATTTTTGCTTCACTTTGGCTTCCTCTCATTGGAAATTTATAAACTGGCCTGTATGGCAAATTGGATTCTGAGATGTATAGTCACAAGTCTTAAAAGCTGTGAAGGTTAATTTTGTGTCAACTTGACTGAACAAAGGAATATAACTTCTAAAATATTATTTTTGGATGTCTGTGTGAGGGTATTTCTAGAAGAGGTTACCATTTGAATCTGTAGACTGAGTAAAGAAGATCTCCTCACCAGTGTGAGTGGGCATCATCTGATCTGTTTGTGGACTTGATAGAACAAACAAAAGAACAAAAAACAAGAAGATTTTTCTCCCTTAATAATAATATCTCATAGAAACAGCAGTCTCTCTCTCCTCACCCTCTGCCCCTTTCTTTCTTCTTTGCTTAAGCTGAGACATCTATGTCTTCCTTCCCTCAGGCATCAGTGCTCCTGATTCTTGGGCCTTTGAATTTGGACTAGGACATCATCATTGACTATCAGGATTCTCAGGCCACAGGTTTTCTTAGGTCTCCATCAGGCAGACAGAAAATTATGGAGCTTCTCAGTCTCCATAATTATATGAACCAGTCACTCATGATAAATCTCTTTCCTTTTGGCTCTGCATTTCTGGAGAACCCTGACTAATACAAAAGGAGTTGGTGATGGTGCCATGTGGACAGCATCCATTCATTCTTTCTGGCTCAGTTCCCTTTGTCACTTCAGCATCTTTAGTTACCTCCCTTTGCCCATATTTATGTTTCAAATAAAAATAACAATATCCTACCTCTGGTTAATATGATGCCACTATCACTCATACAACTGGATTTATTCCACCAAAACTAAAGATAAATTAATCTCTCCCTGAAAGATGAGGCACAAGTCCATGGACTCTATCCATCTTTGGAAAAACTCATTGTTCTTCCATCTGAATTTTACTCTGGCCTTGATATTCTGATACTTAAATACTGAGATATGTGGTGAAACATGATTGTCACACTTACACTTGATAGTATGGGACTGAAAGCGAAAAAATAAAAGTAATTGATAAATATATGTGCATATATTAATATCAAAGAAAAACAAAAAAATTCACAATTATTACAGTCCCTGTTTCTGAACTGGTCACCTGATTTGTATTTATAACTTCATTCTTTCACTTCCGATTGTATGTTTCCTTTACCTTTACTAAGGAACTCAGCAACTTGGGTGAACCCAAACCTATGGGAATTAAAACCACTGAACTAGTAGAGACCAAATTTGCAGAGTTAATGAGGGGGAAAAATGCCAGAAGTTTATTCTGATTAACAAGGACAGTCATATATTTGTTTTCCATTGTTGTATAAAAAGTTACTACAAGCTTAATCCTCTAAATCAATACACATATATCATCTCAAAGTTCCCAGGGATCGTGAATCCAAGTATGGCTTAGCTAGACTGCTAGGTGGTCTGTGCAGGGTATCACAAGTTTGAAATCAAGGTGTCTGCTGGACTGCATTCTTATCTGGAGGCTCAATCAGGGAATAATCTTCTTCTGAGCTTCCTCGGGTTGTTGGCAGAATTCATTTCCAAAGGCTGTAGAAGTCATAGTAAATTGTTTCTTCAAAGCCAGCAACACATAAGGGAAAGAGAGAGAAGAGAGAGAAAGAGAGACAGAAAGAGAGAGAGAGAGAGAGAGAGAGAGAGAGAGAGAGAGAGAGACTGTTGATTCTATAAGATATTATTAGGGTGAGGAAATTGTGGAGATTACCATAAAGTGTTGTATTAATTAAACTTCTTTAGAGAAACAGAACAAATAGACAGTATGTGTATATGTATGTATGTAGGTCTGTTATTCAATTATTTTAAGGAATTGGCTCATGTATTTATGGAGACTGACAAATTTAAAATCTATAGTATGGACCAACATGCTGGAGACTCAGGAAAGCCAATGGTGCTATTCTAGTCCAATGGCAGGCAGGCTGAAGACCCAGAAAAGCTGATAGTACGGGTAAAGTCTAAGGGCAGTCTGCTAGAGAATCTCCCCTTGCTTGGGAAGGCCAGTCTTTTGATTCTTTCATTCCTACAACTAGTTGATTGAGGCCCTTCTGCCTTATGGAGAACAATCTAATTCACTCTAAGTTCAACAGTTTAAATGTTACTCTCATCCAAAAACACTCTCCATGTTGACCATAAAATTTACTAACACAGATGTGCCCAACAGTCTTAAAAACAAAAGTTTTATAAAGCAAGTGCTATTTTCTCTCTTCTTTACTAATGAGCAATTGAAGTGTAGAGCAATTAAATACAATTAATTTTCTATACCAGTAAAACATAGACTTGTGACTCCAAACTTCTGCTGATTATTCTGGGGAAATAATAAGGGGATTGAGATGCATTAAGACCCTTCTCTTATGCCAGGCATTGAGAATGCTTTTAACCTATATATTCACATTTTAGTCCTTTTGACCAATAGTAGGGCAACAATTATTATTCTTAATTTCCTTATGGAGAAAGGGGTTCAAAAAGTGACTTGTGGAAAGACCTGCTGCTGAAAAGTGATTAAACCAGTTCTCAAAGTCAAGTAGGTCTCTCTAACAAGGACTTGGAGGAAGCCATTTGTGACATTTCTTGACCAACATCTCATTTACACATACCCTAGGGCTATGAAAGTATAGTAAATATCTTCATCTGCATTGTGCTTATTACCAAAAGAAATACTTCAGTTATGAGTAACAGATCCAACTGGAAGTGACTTAAGCAAATACTGATACAATTTTATCACAAATAAGCACAATGCAGATAAAGGTATTTGATGATGGTGTAGTCAATTTTTCTCATTTGTGTATTCCAAAATACTTTTTATCTTCTCTATCGTTTTGGTCAATCACTTGTAATATGTCTGTCTGCAAATATGATGAATTTTCTTTCGTTATTTAAATTTGATTTCAAATACATATTTAGAAAGTAGCTCTTGAAAATAGCTAGTTAAAAAAATAAAAATAAATTTAAAAAATGGTTTTAACAGGAAAAAAGACCTAATGTACAACATAGCAACTATAGTTAATAAGAATGTAGTGTATGCTTTCATGTTCGCAAAGGAGGAGAAAAAAACAAGAATGTATTGTATATTTGAAATTTGCTAAAAGAATAACATAAATAATTACACACACAAAAAGAAAATAGCTAAGTATTAAATTTAAGTCAAATTAAATCTAATTTGCCTATCTTAGATACAACTTAATATGCTGTTTAAAATTACACATTTTTTTACATAAACAATAGAACTATTAAATCCACAAAACAAAGAGTACTTGCAGTATAAATGGTCATATAAATACTTAATTTAAATACAGTTTATCAACCAAGGCCAATTTTCATGTAAACTTGCTTTATCAACTTGTGTTCGGAATAGCAAGTTATATTATTTTGTAAATGAATCAGATGAGAGTCTTTCAGGATTGTTTGATTTTAAAAATTTTTCATGGTTTCATGGTCAGATTTCTACAGACAGGGTACATGTGTCAAGGAGGCTTGTTTGTCGGATTCCACATACTGCATTCATGACCTTTAAAGCTGACTTTGGGACTGTCTCTGTAGATAAGGTCTCAGGATACAAAAAACATCTACAGTGTCTTGACTTGAACACACTGCTACAAATCAGAACAGGCTTTTTATTTCAGTTAAATAGAATTTCTTCATATTTTCTGCCATGCTTTTGAAATAAACACCTAAAGTTCAGTGAATATTAATGATACTTTTTCCATCAACTTCATATTTCAAGACTTCTACGTTTATCTGTGTGAGTATAGTAAGCAGGTTTGGTTGCCCCAACCAGCATCCAACTCAATTCCATTTTTCTTGGCTATCTTCGACAAAAAACCTGAAGTAGCTAAAGTCATTCTCCACGTCACTTTCCTAGTCTAACTTGGAAGCTGTTTGACATCGTTTTGTCAAGGAAATGTCAGTGGATGTCTTGTGGTGTGCAGGAACGGCCTTCTACAGAATATCTCACTTTTTTATTGAAAGGAACCACTACTTTTTCTCCTTCTCGACTTGAATGCAAATATGTATCCTGGATCTCTAGCAGATTTCTGGAGACTATGAAAATAAAAGATCAACATGCTAAATGTAGCAAAGTAAAAAAAATGGAAAGATATTTGGTCTTTGAGGACATCATTGAGTCACAGAACCAAGACCAGGAGCTGTCTATTTCTAACTCTTGTTACACGAAGTCATTTCCAACTGGATCTCTCTTATTTAAAACTGAAAGCATTCTTTTAATGCTTTAAATAACTACAATGATAATATTAATAAAAACACTAATAAAAATAGACAAATAGACTAATGCATACAGTATTTGCTATATATGATAACAAAGGGCTATCATAGTGCTTTTATCAAAGGTGCTTTAGTTTTTTTTGACTTATTTAATCCTCTTAACCCTACAGAATAGCTATTAGTGTTATTATGATGCCTACTTTACAACTACAAAAACAGAAGTAAAGTATAGTCAATGCCACATGACTAGCATTTGGCAGTAAAAAAAGCAAAAGTGGCAGGCTATGAGACAAAGACCTAGAATGAGGATTTCTTTAATACTATTTTGAGAGAATCCCTTATTCTCCCAGTGTACCCAGAGCCATGGCGTCAATATGGCAGATCAGTTAAGGGCATGGCTGTGAAGTCAGACAGATCTTGGTCTAAATCTGAGCTCTGTCACTTATTAGATGTCTGATCTTGAATAATACAGTAAATTTCTCTAAACCTCAGTTTACACATAAGGCTGAGTGTGTAATGTCTTATTTAAGATAGAGAATCAAAAACATCCTTTAATATTCACCAATGTGTTTATGAGCTACAGTAACTCATCATTGTTATTGCCATCGTGGCTAAGCTCTTACTGAATACTGACTATGAGCTACACACTTTATGGGTAAAATGCACTTGTTCCTCACATAATTCCTAAGAACTTATCCCTATTATTTTTCCCTCTTGCAAATGTAGAAAATTGAGACCACACAGCTTTTAAGCAGTACAATCAGGATTCATACCCAAGTATGACTGATTCTAAAATTTATGTTTTTAATCACTATGCCTTTATGTCCTTATGAGGCACTAAATATAAATAATAACTAAAGATTGTAATCCCTGAGGAGATTCTATAGGGGCAGGCCATTAAGAAAATAGTTATTTTCAACACTATAATCAGGCAATGCAAAAGGATTCAAAGTGATGGTATTTGTGCCCTGATCTTATATTTTGCCAAGAGGATATTACAAAATTTCATTGTGTGTGTGTGTGTGTGTGTGTGTGTGTGTGAGAGAGAGAGAGAGAGAGAGAGAGAGAGAGAGAGAGAGAGAGAGAGAGAGAGAGTCCTTTTTTTTTACACTGTTGCTACTCATGGAATGCTACTCTGTAATTTTTCCTAGTGCACATTTGCCATAGACTGCTGGTTGCTGCTTTTTAGTGAAGATAGCAAAACAGAGGACATGTAGGCTGGTATGGGGAGGAAGAAAATGAAAGTCTTCTCTACAAGCTGGTTCAGCTCTACCCTTTGAGAAATGGTGTCACATTTGTTGTGTCCTTGAAGAAAACAAAGGAAGAAGAGAAACCATTAATATTAAATATTTTACTGGGGACATATGCTACCCTTTCCAGAAACTCTGAAATGAATATTGTTCCAGTGATTTAAATTCCCTAAAAGATCATTCTACTATATTACTTTAAGACTAATGAGCGGAATATGAACAGTAGGGCAATGGAAAGAAGAAAAAAATACATTAAAGTCTATCTCCTGGATTTCAACTTCAGCCCCTTCAGCTGAAAAGTGACAATTGTCATTGATATTTTACTATGCTATCCTAACTCAGATCATGATGCTTTCATGTATTTCAGCTGTGCAATTCAATTATAGAATAGAAGATTTCTACTTGCAAAATTTAACAATTACTTTAAAAATTACTTGGCAATTTAGAACATTTTAGACAAATAAAAGTGAATATTATGCCCAGGCAAAATATTAATACGAGCCTGTGGAACAATCCATCTTTGCATAGCAATTCAGGAACATATGGTGATACATTTAAACAAAAGGCCACATTCAAGGTTGAAACAGCCTTTGTGCAATGGGGCCAGGCAGTAACTCATGGCATTGATTACATAAAATGTAGCTCCAGGCTTCCAACTTTGTAGGTCCACACTGGGTAAGTAATAAGGAAAGCTGGATATGTGCTTAAGGTTTACAAGGCAAATCATATATCTTCTGGTCATTTATTTACTCCTTTTGTTAATTCTTTTTTTATGGTCTTATCCTATAAGCAGTAACATGTAGTGACTTAAGGGTCCACCCTGGGTATGGGATTTGGAAACCACCTTCTTTGTCATCAACCCCATTCAGTCATTACCAAATGAAGAAAAACATTGATCTGTTGTCATCATTTCCTTCTGGTGTCAGGAATAATAGTTGGGTCTGTACAGAGTCTTTAAAATTATTGTCATAAAAGTGTCATGGAACTGTATCTCTTTATAAATATGTATCCATAACCTAATAACACAAGACTTAAGTTCTCCAGCAAAGATATGACTGAGCAAGTATCCTATGCTAAGGACTGTCAAATTCAATATAAAACATAAACTTACTAGTTCTTGTGAGTTAGTCACAATACAATATACTGAGATCTATGTTAATGAGACTATGGAATGTCAGGAAGCTTATGGCTTATGGGGAGGCACGAAATCCATGTTTGGATGGTCAGAGAAGCTTTCTAAGAGAAGATATTTAAGAGGAGATCAAAGGCCAGGCTCGGTGGCTCAGCCTGTAATCCCAACACTTGGAGAATGCTGAGGTGAGTGGATTGCCTGAGCCAGCAGGTTCGAGAACAGCCCGGGCAACTTGGCGAGACCTTTTCTCTACAATAAATCAAAAATTATCCGGGCATGGTAGCGAGCACCTGTAGTTTCAGCTACTTGGAAGGCTGATGCTGAAGGATTGCTGGAGCCCAGCAGGTTGACACTGGGATGCCCGTGAGTGTGCCACTGCACTCCAGCCTGCTAAATGGAGTGAGACTCCAACTCAAAAAAAAAAAATTAAAAAATTAAAATTAAAAAAGAGGAGATCAAAATTAGTTATGGAGAGCAAGAGTTTTGAAAGATCTCAAGAGGCAAATACAAAAGAGAGAGAGATAGAGAGAGAGAGAGAGAGAGGGAGAGAGAGATAGATAGATGATAGATAGATGTTAGATAGATAAGTAGATAGATAGACAGACAGATAGATAGATAGACAGACAGACAGACAGACAGATAGATAGATAGATAGATAGATAGATAGAGACTGGTTTTCGTTTTGAAATATGTTTCAAATGAATGGATTGTTGATTTCCAGGGAGGCATAAGAATTGAGAAGACAGCCGGGCTCAGTGGCTCAGCCTGTAGTCCCGCGCCTTTGGGAGGCTGAGGTGAGTGGATTGCCTGAGCCCGCGGGTTCAAGACCCGCCTGGGCAACTTGGCAAGCCCTCATGTCTACAATAAATCAAAAAATTAGCCGGGTGTGGTAGCGCAGGCCTGTAGTTCCAGCTACTTGGAAGGCTGAGGCGGAAGGATCGCCGGAGCCCAGCAGGTCGAGGCTGCGGTGGCCGGGAGCGGCCACTGCACTCCAGTCTAGGCGACAGAGTGAGACTCCAACTCAAAAAAAAAAAAATTGAGAAGACCAAAAATGTTGCAAGAGGCATGAGCATGTAGGGCCTTTTAAACCATGCCAGGTAGTTTAGACATTATCCTAAAATAAGACAAAATTATTTGAAAGATTTTAAGCAGAGAAGTGGCATGATTAAATTCACATCATCATTTCTGCTGTGGACGTACAGGGTGAGAATTTGAGAATAAATATGGGCATGTTGCAGCACATACTCAAGACAGTAAATTATGCAATTTTAAAAAATGAATCTTACTTTTCAATTTGTATACATTTATGAGGCGCACGTGTAATTTTGTTACTTGCATAGGTTGCATAGTGGTCAAGTCAAGGGTTTCAGGATATCTATTACCTGAGTAACGTACATTGTACTCGGTAATTAATTTCTCATCATTTTTCCCCTTCCATCCCCTTACCCTTCTTAGTCTCCATTATCTACCATTCCACTCTGCATATCAATGTGAATATTTTTTTAAGCAACCACTTATGAATGAGACCATGTGATATTTGTCTTTCTGTGTCTAACTTGTTTCCATTAATACTTGTCTTTTAATGACTTGCTTCTTATTTCTTCACCTCAGTCTATAATTAATGTCATTAATTTAAGAAAAAGAAGATTTTTACTTTGTCATTTTAAAATGAAAAACTATAGTGATGTTAGAGGAATGAAGATTTTATCTCAGACTTGATAAATAATGATCTGATAATTAGAACAGAGGAGAATTGAATAGACAAGTTTGGGAAATAAGTCTCTATTCCTAGAAACATTTTTTGTGGGGCAAAATGATCATTGATAAAGAGATGCTGTAGAAAAGATTACTGTGTTTCCAGGAGGTTGGACTAAATGACTTCCAGAGTTTCTTCTGGTTCTCACCTTATTTCAAGGCTCCACTTGGTTGAATTATGGTTAACCAAGGTTTTAATATTATTTTTAGATTGCTACAATGTCTCAACTTTTTAAAAAATTCACACTCTTCTTTTCTAAACATAGAGGGTATTTTTTTCAGCTGTTAAGGCTTTCTTTATTTTCTACTCTCTGAAATGGAATGAAATATGTTAGGAAATGAATTGTTTTGTGTACTGCCCTGAATTTTTGTAGACCCTGATGCCTGGCACAAGGATTATTTTCATAGCTGCAGGTAGTTACATTTCTCAAAATTGCCTCTCCATTTTGAAAACCTCTTGGAGAAATAAAATGAATAACATTACTCAAAGACATAATCCAGGATGAAACATTTCCAAAGACCTTTATTCTACACATTTGGGAACAGTAGTACTTATCCAGTTAACTACATTCACAGCTTAGGCACTCTTTCCTCTTCTCTTACTCCTCCACGTGAATTCACATATGAATAAATGAACAGATGTATTGGAGATTCACGGTTGATGTAACAGACAATTTGGAAGATTTTCCATGAGCTAAAAGGAAGATATAAGGAACAAAGGTTTAGCAATCTCTGAATTGTCATTGGCATTTAGGACTTCAGTCTTGTTTTAATTCTGTGCCTCTTTAATAGTTTCAAATTCACTGTGCATAACTGGAGGTGTTACTTTCCATAAATCAGATTCAGAGTAGAGTGAGTTAGGGTAACCTATCATGCTACATATTTTATTTTAAAAAGTCTTTATATGCTCAAAAAGTATTTAGCATATTTTGCTATGACTTATTCCTTTTGGACTTGAGAACAATAAATATAGAGGTTACTAGCCACCTTGGTAAGATTTTAGGATAAGACTTTTAGGATAAAATACACAGTTACTTGCTCCCCATGTAACTCATTTGAATGTTGGCACTTGAGATGAGTTAACTTACATATGATTATCAGAGGACTAAATACTTTATTACACTTTCTATTCTGACGAAATCTGTAGTTGTGAAGTTATTTTTTTGTGTGGGGTAGGTATGTTCTATGTTGGTTGTTAGAATAGACCTGGAAAAATGAGCACATGAGACAAATTATAATTTTAAAATTATATATAAAATAATGACAGAGATTGCCCTCACCACTTGCTGGTATTCTGCACTAATGGTACTAGTAGTGAATCCAATAAGGACAACTAGATTTTCTCAGTTACTTAAAATTTACTATGTGGACCTCTTACTTGTGTGTTATTAGATAAAAAGTAAATTTATAATAGCTACCCTATCCTCTCTCCCCTATCTTTTGCCCCCAAAAGGAAGTTAAATCACACAAACACATTTATACTGTGATTTTCTGTTGTGAAAGGTGCAGTTGAGTTTACAGGAAATGTACAGAAAAAGATTTCTGCTAGCTATGCTTAAGTGACATGCTGTTACTCACTCTCTCAAACCAAATGAAGAGAAAAGTTACATTGACTTGTGGATGTAAATTTTCTTTCTTTTATCCAACAAAATCTTGTGTTTTATTCAGGATTTTATATACCCATACACATGTCTCATAAGACTCAAATAATTAGAATCCAACATCCAAAAACTAGAGGTTGACCAGATTGACCTTCGGGCAATGATTTCTTTCAATAATTGTTGACTTAAGAATAGGAATTCACACCAATGAGTTACAAGGAAAGGATCTGGGAGAATTCCCATTAAGGTCTTCCTTTTATTTCTAGGAAACCATTCAGGAATGGCTTTCTCTGTATTTTTTTCTGAATAGTCTGGGTTATTAGTGGTTGCAATAACAAAAAGCTACATACTTTCACACTAATTTCCATCACAAGTGGAAGGAGTATTCTCTGCCCCAAGACACAGGCTGGCAGAACAGCCCTCTACATCATTGCTCACCACTGTCCCAGGGGGAAATGACCTGAAGAGCCAAATCCAGAAGTAACTCACATCAGTTTCATTCACATTTCACTAGCAAAAGTGAGTCATGTGACCACATCTAACTCCATGGATATGCAAAATCTCCTGTGATAAGAAAATCTACATGTGATATAAAAAAACATACAACAGAAATATACACTGGCCTATACTAATGACTATTGCAGTCCTCTTCCGAGCATTTTCCTTTGTCTTGCTGATAGACAGAGTAGAAAGCTATTATACAGAAGAGGGCATTACCAAGAGTCTAGCACAAAAATTGATTCAGAGAGTATCAGTTTGCTTCATCTTGAAGCCTATCCCACCTCTGAATTTCTAGTCTTTTGAGCTGATCAATTTCTAAAGTGTTTAAAGTAGTCTCCATTGAAATTTTCTGTAACTTGCATCCAGAATTACCTAACATACATATTTTATCAAATATTTTTTGAGTAAATATCACCCACCTGGCCCAATTCTAGAGAGAGGATACTGTTGATTCAGTCTAAGACCCTGCACTTGAGATCTTACATTCTAGTGAGATTTACATCAGAAACTCTGGGTAGTAAAAAGTAAATGGAAGTTTTGCCTACATATAGTGTACACTCAGTTGTGCTTTAGTAGAGCACATTTTCCTTTATATCATACATAAAATTCCTAGAAATAAACATAGGAGAATTTGATATATGTCATTTCAGAAACTACATAGAAAGGCAGATACCTGCTATTTATTTCCTGGTTTTGGCCCCTGGTATTAGTGGGGAATGGAAATTGAGGGCCTGGCTGCCTCTTCAAATTCTACTTTCTTCAAATGTCACAGAGAAACAATCAAGTTTTAGTGGGAGCTTATGCTATATTATAAGCTCTATCTAGGGCATGTTTGTGATTCATTCTGAATTATTTTTTACAACTACAAAAGCCAAATAAAATCTGAATTGGAGGTTATTACATTTCAAGGACATAGAAATTCAGTGAGTTTTTCAGGGCATAAGGAAAGACTGAGTCAGGAAATAGACTTGAATGAGGACCAATAAATCCCTGCATTTTCCAGTTTTACCACATTAGTCTCTACAGAGTCTTACTTTACTTGATCTGATTTGCTTGTGCTAGCCTGTCCTCAATGTCCTCTGATTATACTCATATTCTCAGAAATAGGAATTACTAATCCATCTATACATAAAGCCTGAATAGCCTCGGATTTATCAGAGCTGTAACCCATTAATTCCCTTTCCCTGTTTTATTTATTTTAAGTTGGATTTGTATACCACTTGAACCTAAAACAGTTCTAAGAGTGATTTATAAACTCATCTCACTATTGAACACGTACCACATTTTAACAATCACTGCATTGATGCAAAATAATAATGCAATGCTCAATCCTGCTCAATCTATCACTAGTAATTGTTATTTTTTCTTGCCAACATTTTCAATACCTGCTTATAGACTCATGTCATGATTTCTTTCACTAAGCATTTTTAACTCTACCTTCATCAACTAAAAAGGGGGTTATGCCTCTCCTCTCCTAGCACCTATATAGTTCCCCATACTTTATTTTATCACAACAATTTTCATACTTTAGATAATTTGACTATTCACACATAATATCAGAAGCTCCTTGAGGGTGTCAAATAGGTGTGCTTTGATTGATTTCTACAATATTGATCTGTACAGAATTTAAAGAAACTTGTAAATGTGAATATAAGAAAGATAACAGAAGCCTAAAGTAACAATTATATAAGGAGAAAGAAACAGAAAACCACGAAATATTGCCAGAAAAGGGACTGAAAATGCAAACCATGATACTTTGTTCTAAAAATACCAAATGGGTTTCAGCCCTTGTTCCTATTCTCATTGTTTGGCTGCGATTTCCAGAAAAGCTATGCAGAGAAGAATTCCGAGGCCACGTTTCATGTGCATTAGTGCTGTGTCTGACTTGTAGTATCTGTACTGGGGTCAGAGAGGGGAACATAATTTGCCATATATATACACATATATATATGATTTGCTTATGAATGTATGAAAAATTTGCCCTTAAACTTTTGACGAAAGAGGAAAAAGTGGTCAGTTGTACAAACTGCAGTGTTTGCAGTACAAAAATATGCATATTGTTGAGAGAAAAGCACAGGTTTTCCTGGTAGTCAGTGAAATGGACTCTTTCTTGACAATCACTAGAAAGCGAACCATTTTGTTATAATGAACGTCATACATGACATGACAATATTTTAAAATGAGATACAATGACAAAATGTATAATGCTAATTTCTTCACCAATCCTAAATAATGGTGAGCAGAAATGTATCCTGTGTAATTTATCAAAAATAATCTTTGATACAGACAGTATGATATAGCCTATGCATGCCATTCCCCATTCATCCAGGTAGATTCAAAAAATACATGAGGGGATAGACAAACTGAATATACTTCAAACAGTCTTCCACAAAAACTCTTTCTTCAAGATAGTCTTTTGATGCATAAACTTAATATTTTGATACAAGTTTAATATTATATAGCCAGATAATTGGTACTTAAAGTTTAGCTATTTTATGTGGCCAGGTAATTATGGACTGTAACAATAGTAATGATAATAATAACAAATCATATGAGTCAGAGTTCTCCAGAGAAACAGAACCAATAGGTGATAGGTGATAGGTAGGTAGTTAGGTAGATGATAGATGATAGATAGATAGATAGATAGATAGATAGATAGATAAGATTTATTAGAGAAATTGGCTCACATGATTATAAAGGCAAAGAAGTCCCATCATCCTAAGAAAGCCAGAGGTGTATGTAATTCAGTCCCAGTCTAGAAGTCTGAGAATCCTGTTCCTGTCTGAGTCCAAAAGCCCAAGATCCAGCAGTGTTGATATCCAAGGATAAAAGAAGTTAGATGTCTCAGCTCAAACATAGAGAGAAAATTCACTCTTCTTCTATTTCTTTATTTTATTCAGGCCCTCAGTGGATTAAATATATCCACTCACATTAGGGAGAGCTGTCTGCTTTATTTATGCTATTCAAGTGCTAATCTTTCCCGGAAACAGCCTCATAGACATACCCAGAAATAAGGTTTTACCGGCTATCTGAGCATCTCTTAGTTCAGTCAAGTTGAGACTTAAAATTTACTATTACAATTAACCATCATCATAAACATTATAATAATATCTGACATCTGTTGAGCACTTAGTCTATACTATGAACTCTGTTTAATTCTTTACCTACATTATATTTAATTTACACCAAAAAACTCAGTAAGGTGGTTGACTTTTTTTCAAAAAACAGAAAATTGATGGTTGTAAAGATTAAGGAATTTGCAGTAGACTCTCATGTTGAGAATAAATATAACATCAAGCAGTTTGAGTCCAGGGCCAATAACCTTAACACAACTGATTCTACCATAAATATGCATCAGCAGAAGATCGAGATGAAAGTATAGGTGCCATTATCTTGAGAAATATTAGTTTCCTAGTAAGTTATAATTGTTTTAAAAGACAGTCATCTCAGCTCCAATGTAGGATGTTTTTGTCTTTTCTGTTCCATCTTTGTATTCTCAGTACAAGGAAGCACTCAGTACAAGTAAGCACTTAAAATTAATGTTGCAGTTGATTAATTGATGAGTGAGTAAGTAAATAAGGCAGTTAAAGACCAGAAATTTTTGAGACTCATTCTTGCCCAGATAGACACATTTGGCTATATATTTTTTCAGTCATAACAGATTAGTTCAGTATCATGTCTGTTCAGTTTCCAAGATATTTTCCTATACAGGTGTTATATTTGGTTCAATTAGTTTCAAAATTATTGTCTACACATGGTATTATTTTGCTTCAAATATTTCAGGAAAATGAATCTACCTCCTCCTCCACTCGATTTTAGGAGGGTCAATTAAGGTTAGAGAAAATTTCTTGCAAGGGGTATTTTCATGGATAAGCACAAGGTAGTTGATTTTTCTCTTCATTTGACACTTAGGTACACACCCAGAATCGATGCCAGAATTAAATCATTTGATGCAGGCAATTCAGCATGGTCCAAAATGATCCCCTTTTTACATGTTCACTGGGCTTCCTACCCAAGGGTCTAGTAAAGATTATAGAGACAGGAAAATTACATTTTATATTTTATAATTTCCAATAAGTTCATTTGTGAGAAATTACAAGTAGCTGAGCTTAATCAAAAAATGAAAAGTTGATTAAAGTGAAGTGATCTCTGAGGATGACATTGTAACTAGCAAACATTTGTCCCAACTCTATCTCTTGGTGCCATTCTCAGAGATAGAATCCTGGTTTTCTCCACCTCAGATTAACCCAGGGTGATAGTTTTTATTTCTTCGTATTTGGCCTGAATGTTTCCATAAAAATTTCAATGGCCATTGATGTTTTCTTCTTTAATATTCACTTCCTCTTTCCCCTTTCTAGCAGTACTCTAAGTCTTCAGTCATGTAGATGAGTGAAATTAATCTCACTCCCAGTTTTATGATTTGATCCCAATTTTCTTAAATTAATCAACATATGTTATTTTTCTGGCCACAGCATAGACTCAGACTCAGACAAGGGCACAAAATGCAAAATAAGTCAATCAAAGTCAATAAGATTCCATTAAAGGTATTTTGTTAAGTTATGGGAAAACAGATTGTACCATTGCCATATAGACTTGGACAAAAATGTATGGTACGCTGATGTGCTGACAGTCATCTTGTGATCATGTGAGATGAGTCTTAATAAGAAAGAAGAAAACTCTAAGAAATTGTTGTTGAGAAGTAGTTAGGATGGAGCTAGGGAGACAGTGAGAAAGAAAGAGACAGACAGATAGATAGATAGATAGATAGATAGATAGATAGACAGGAAACTTGAGAAAGTAGAGATTAAGAATCTAAGAATAAGAGATTACAGGGAAATGGGTCTGGGGTCACGTCATTTGAATTCTTTTAATAACCACATTGAAGATATTTTAACACTTAAAATCATCAGTAGCTTAAGCCAGTTTTGTGTATGTGTTTGTATTTTGTGTATGTCCGGGCTAGGAACTTCAATCCAAAACTCTACCTAATGAGAGCTTTGGGGTTTTATTTTAAATTATCATGTCTTTCATAAGAAAGAAAAAAAACAATATAGGAGATACGATTTTAGTTAAGTTTATACTTTAAAACTAAAAAAAACTATTTCTTCATCTTAAATGATATCTTCACAATGCTGCAAATTGTTGCTTTTTTCCTAGTATTTCCAACAAAGTATTTAAAATCTTATTAATATTTGTTAGTATTTCAAAAATAGAACTTCAGAGTGTTTGAAGAGTCAACTGTACTAAATTGTCCCTCAAATTTTCCATCAAGTAAAGTGATAAAAATGAAGGTCTTATTATCTTTCTTCTGTGATCCTTTAGAAATACAGTTATAAAGGACAAAATGGAACTGTGCACAAATACACAAATTAGACCAATTTGAAATAAACTGAAAGAGTCTAGGAAAGGAAGGTGGAATGAGATGCAGAAAAATTGGCTGCCACAACCAAGACTTTGCCACACTCAGGACTTTGCAATTGCTTTGGATTCATCTACACATGAAAAACAAATTTATCTACATTAATCTAAAGTAATAAACATATATTTTTCTCAAGTTTATAAAATTTTGCTTAAATGTTAACCACAAAACTTGCTAAAAAATAAGGAGAAAAACTAACTCCAATCAGGATGGCCATCATCAATAACTCAAAAAACAACAGATGCTGGAGAGGATGTGGCAAAAAGGGAACACTTCTACACTGTTGGTGGGAGTGTAAGATAGTACAATCTCTGTGGAAAACAGTGTGGCAATTTCTAAAAGGTCTAAAAATCGGCCTTCTATACAATCCCACAATCCCCCTGCTGGAAATATACCCTGAGGAACTCAAATCAATCCATGAAAAAGATATCTGCACACTCATGTTTATTGCAGCATTACTCACAATAGCAAAACATGGAACCCACCGTGCTGCCCATAGAAAGAGGACTTGGTAAAAAAAAATGTGGTACATACGCATGATGGAATAATACACAGCCATAAAGAAGGACAAAACTATGAACTTCACAGCACCTTGGATGGACTTAGAGTCTATAATACTGAGTAATCTATCACAGAAAGAAAGAACTGAGTATCACATGTTCTCACTCATAAGCAGACCTTGAACAATTGTCATAATACTATAAGAAAGGGATTGGCATTAGAAGGAAATTACTGAGGGGTGGGGGGGAAGGCAGGGGATGGGATTGGCAGTAGTGGGAAACTGCTCATCAACAGGGGTATCTGTGTAATGAAAATTTGTATACCTAACCCTGAATTGTACCCCACATCTTTAAAACAAAAATTTTAAAAAGTAAATAAATAAAGTGAAAACAAAGACCATGGTCTGATGGAGTTTGTAATTTGTCCATTTTGTTCATCAGTCAGCTGTACAAAATGAGGGACATCTGGTAAAGTGGGAACTAAAATGGTCACCAGTGCCAACATTATATATATGAATCAATAGATTTAGCTAGGAAAAGGCAGCAACACAGATAAAACTAACCTTTGTTTTTTTAAAAGACTGAGTCTAGTGCTGCTTAGGGACACCCGTTGTGAGGACAGATAAAGCAGTGCTTGAATCCTGACTCCTGTATTTCACATCCATATGACCTCTCCAGTCTTTTGCCATCTGTAAATTGAAAATAAGAATGGCATTTTCTGCTTAGTTTTGCTGTAAGGGTTAAAAGAGACAACCCACAGAAAGTGTTTGCTTCACACACTGAACTAAGATGCGGGTACATATCTTGGCGACTGTGAATTAGTTGGCTCAAAATCATATACAAACACATAAGAAGACTCAAAAGACAGCTGTGAAAGGAAAGCAAATGTTGCAGAAAATCTCCTGCATTTACCAATTCAGTATATGTATACCGATGGGTTAGCACCATGGGCTCTAGAGTAATTCTCTCTGAATTTGAATCTCAACGATTCTGTCAAATATTATTTTATTACGAAACATATCATACTTACAAAAATGTGTAAAATGCTTATTGCACACACATACAGGTAAAAAAATATCAGCAAACAACTAATGAAAATGTTATCATGGACAACTGTGATCCATCAACCAAGTTAAATACTAGAGCCTAGAGTACATGATCTCTCTCTGAGCCACTCTCAATCAGATAGCTCCCCTCCCTCCACAGAGGAATAAATTGTCTGATTTTATATATTTCTTTGCTTTCCTTTTTGTTTTTGCCTCTAATATATCGCTTATATGCTATATCTATTCCCTCTAATAAATTGGTACTTATTAATGCAACTAGTCACTATATAATTTTTTTCTACTTTGAACTTTATATAAAGTAATAGTGTATATAGTTTAGTAAAATCTTGCTATAGTTTTTGTTTTTGAATTTTATTTTTGTAGATACATGAATAAAGATACATTTCATTCATTTTAACCATTTTATAACACTTCTTTATATTAACAAACTCATTTTACCTGTCTATTTGGCAGTTGGTAGACACTGCACTTTTCTGGTTGTTGGCTATACTACACATGCAAAGTCCAATTAAGGACATGTAAACAATTATAAACAATGTGCTGTGAATATTCATGCGCATGCTTCCTGGGCATGTGGGCAAGAGTTCCTCTAAGGCCTATCTTGTGGTAGAATTACTATGTCAAATTTAGTTAATGCCCAACCTATTGTCAAAATTTTTGTAACAAATGACTTTCCCTGTTTTCAGTGTATGAGATTTTATTATTTATTTATTTATTGAGTTGTAGTCTTACTCTTGCCCAGACTGGAGTGCAGTGGCCACTCCCGGCCACCACAGCCTCGACCTGCTGGGCTCCGGCGATCCTTCTGCCTCAGCCTTCCAAGTAACTGGAACTACAGGTGCGCACTACCACGCCCGGCTAATTTTTGATTTATTGTAGAGATGAGGTCTCGCCAAGTTGCCCAGGCCTAGTCTCACCAATAGTTGCTGTTATTGGTCTTGATTTACTTACATTTTTGATGAGGCAGGGGAATGGATGGGAGAGCAATTAGGTTACTAAATTATAATACTTCACTGCATTTTTATTTACATTTTCTAACAACTGATGTGGTTGACCATTTTTTAATATTTTCGGAGTCATCTGTGAGTTACTCTTCTGTGAAATACCTGTTGCTTTCTTTGTTCATCTTCCAACAATAAATCAGTTGTCCTTAGCTAAGTTTAGGTCACAACAATTGCACTCTGCTAAGTGTGGACCACAAAGCTTGCACTACACATGCACTACTCAATAAAGGATACATACCTGGTAGGACCGCTTACAGACTTCTGGGGTCTCCCCTATATATGTCCCCCTTTTCCTGTAGCCATCTTCAAATTTCGTCTGAGCCATTAGCCCTGAACTCTATCTCTGACTTCTGAGCTCAGTTCATGCTCCTCTTCCCTGCATCCCTGTAGGAAAAGTGAGACCTAACTATGTGTTTTTCTTTTTTTATAGGATCATAGAGATTATATTCATGCTTCTGCCATACCTGTTGTACAATGGCTGAAAATAATCATTTTGTCTAGTTTTGTAGTTGTTTATTATGAGATGGTAAGTTCAATATTCATTGCTTCATTATGACTGGAAGTGGAACCTAAAATTTAATTTTAAGCATTTTCCAATTAGTACCATGATTTTGTTTTTGGTTTATGAGTTTCCTAAATTTTTATAAAATTTCAAGATATGTGGGTTTTTTCTTTCTTTTTTGTTGCTGAATTCTAATTTAATTGCATTATTATCTTAAATGTGGTATTTATTATAGCAATCCTTTCAAATTTCATGACGCTAGCATGAGAGTAGAACACATAGTCAATTTTTTTAAGTGCTAGACAAGAATGTACATTTCCCATTTTTAAGTGTAATAGCCTATACTATAGATCAGGCTTTTTATTGTACTCTTTACAACATCACTAATCTTACTAGCCTTTCTATTTAATGCACCATTTATAGACTAGACATGTTAAGATATCTTCCTATGTGAGTGAATTTTTTACTTTTCTTTATAGATCCATTAACCTCTTCCTTTGTATAAACCAAGGTAATAACATTAGATACATGAAAGTTTTCAATTCTTCTTGTGGAGTTTTGGAAACAGATATTTATTAGAGACCAACACCTGTAGAGAAAGGGGGAAGAAGAACAACTGTGCAAATAAATAACTCAAATTGCAATGTTGGACCTTCAAAACCTAGAATAAACTGCCAAGCGTTTGGGAGCAAACATTTCTTTCACTGTGTCTTACATGAGGCTAAAATGACCAGGCTTATAAGCCCCACTGTGTTTACTCACTGAATGCAGGTCTCCCCAAGAAGGGAATGGCCATTTGTATCTGAGGTGCACAGGCCATTGAAGGCACTCTAATAATAACTGTTCTCCCTACAGATAGCAGCAAGTCCTCTGATGTGGGATCTGGGTGGTGTAGCTCTGTGACCCTGTTATTGTGCACACAAATCCCCCTGTTCTATGTATCTTTGAAAAGCTGTTTCTCCAAGACTCTAGTGGGACTTTCTTTCTGAGGAGAAACTTAGAAGAAGGAGGTAAGTGGGGCAATCTATGGCTTCTACAACTTCAATTAATTCTCATTTCTGGACTGCAGTGAATATTCATTGACTCCTTTCTTCACTACCCATTGTAGACTTCCCTCACCCTCAGTTACCACTCTGTTTACCTCATTGACTTACATGGTGGAATGGCTCAGATCTCATCTTTGAAATTCCTGCACCTGGGTTACCATGTCCTTCTTAGAGTTGTTGCACCTCTTTATTCACAGTCACAAGTGTGTAGGAGAGTGATGAGAGGAACCCATGGGGGATTGCCTTATTTTCTTATGTTACATTTTCCCACATGAGTAACAATATTCCTACATTCTCCTGATGATTCCAGTCCATCATCTCTTCAAACAGTTGCTCCTTTTGACTGTCGGTTCCTGGACACAAGGAGGTCAGGCAGCAACCATAGCTTACCATTCAGTGGAACTTTTACTGTGTCTCAGGTGAAAGTGTGCCTCCTCTGAGGACCAGAGCTTCTAGTCCTATTGATCCCAGAGTTTGGGGGAAGCAAAGTTGATTCTTGGAAGTAATAGTAAGTGGTGCTACATTGGTATCCATTCTTGCTCCTTGGACCCAAGCATTTGTTCCACTGGGGACAAAGCTCTGTCACAAACATGTTTGTTTCTTGCATAGTCTGCATACTGAAGGATGGCAACCCATGCTTGTAAAGTTTTACTTCTAAGCTAGTGTTTCAGTAGGTTGTTATAACTTGTTATGAGCTTTGGGGTGATGAGGTACATGATATGGTCAGTGAATGTATGGATATGGGTTCATTCCAACCACATCTTGGCAGTGAACAATGGATACCTCGGTCCAATGCAATGCTAGGTTATGACAAATGTGACTGAAGCAAATGCCTTTAATCTCTCATATAGTAGTGCCGGCTGGGGCCTTTATACCAGATGAGAAAATCCATACTTGGAGTGCACGTTTACTCTTGTGAGAACAAACAACGAATGCCTCCAATATAGAATTTGTACAGTGTAGTCAATTTGCTCCCAAGTTGTACATTGGTCTTCTTATCTCAGGTGCCATACTGAAGGCACTTGATCCAATTAGCCTCTATTGTTGAATTAACCTCTGTTGTTGGCACTTTGGGCATTTAACAATAGCTATAACTACATCATTTTTGGTAATCAGAAGTTCATGCTGTGACAACTGTGAGAAACTCTCATCTCTTTTACTGAGGACACTTTTATTCACATGCCCTTTGGGTCATTTCTGGAGGTGCCTGTGACAGAGGTTAGCTGATGCCAACATACCAGGACATTTTGTCTGCTTGGTTGTTTAGTATCCATTCCATTTTACATCTGGAAGGTGTAGATGCATTATAAAATGATCATCACACATTTTGCCCACTTCCATATACTCAATCTGCATGGCTGTACTCCAGACTTCTTTGGTCCTGGTCTTCTGATCTTTTTTCTTCCAGATTGTTGATCAGCTGGCCAGATAAATTCTTATTTCTCTTGAGGCTATAAATATACTTACCTCAGGCTACTTTTATTTTTTTCAAACTAGTTTAATGATCAGGTGCACTGCCCAAAAGTCTGTCCATTGAGAAGATTTCCCCTTGCTACTCTTTGAAGGCCACCCTTAAGTGGGCCTCAGTCCTGCTATCATCATTTCAACTTGTACCCAGTGCTAAGACAATTAAAGACAGTTTAAGGCAAAGCTTGATTATTTTCTTTTTGTATCCTTAGTTGTGAGGACTCCTCATATAGTCATAGACATGAACTCCTCTCATAGTCATAGATATGAGCTGAGGGAGAGGCAAAGGTGCAGAAGTTATTGATGCCATGGGTATCTGGGTTACCTGCTCGTAAAACTTGCTTGTGCCTTTTAACCTGTTTATACTCAGTCTTGAATATACCACTTCTGTTTTACAGTGGACTCTTGCTTGGTTTGACATTTTCAATTGTAGAATCTGACAGTTTTGGATACATGGTCTCATGGTCTGAAATTACATCTTTACCCATGCTCAGTAACATGCCGAGTTGCTTTTTTTTCTCAGGTTGCATACAGTTCTCTACTGCATAAGGCATAGTCTTGCTCTAGTGCCCTTTGGCCTGAGCTGTGGTTCTTCTATTGAATCTTATCACAAAATTGATACTTTAGTTTCGACTATGATGTCATTAGCACCATAGAATCTGTTGGATTTTAAGCAGCGGCGATTTTTGACTACAGCCTAGACTATTGTGCAGCTGTTTCTGGCTTTGGGTCCTGCTATAGTTTGGATGTTTGTCCCCTCGGAATCTCATGTTGAAATTTGATCTCCCGTGCTGGAGGTTGGGCCTAGTGGGAGGTGTTTGGGTGATGGGAGTGGTAGCTTCCTTATGAATAGATTCATGCCTTCCCTTGGTGAGGGGTGAGTGAGTTCTCGCTCCACAAGGGTATTCAAATTCTTCGATACATGCATGTATTATAAATATCTTGTTTACATCTTTGCATGAAAAGATAATGAAGAAGGGAATGTTAAGAAAAAGATTGTGGTGTCTGGCTTACATTACAGGATAATGATGTTGGCATTTATGAAGAGCTGCAGCTTAGCAGATCTGGAAGCTTTGGAAAATGATTTATAAAGCTGAGCAGGAGAAGTAAGAGATGGCTTCAGACACATGACGTTATCTGTTTTCCTCTTTTCTCTCTCTTTTTTTAGTTTCTAAGCTTAGTTACCAGTTTTTTATTGAAATTTACAAATTCACATGCATCTGTAAGAATTATATAAAGTAATCAAATGTAATCTACTCAGTTTCCTCAAAACATGACATTTTGTAAAACTACAGAACAATATCACAATTAGGATATTGTCATTGATTATAATTCACCAATCTCACACATAATTTTTCCAGCTTTATATGTACTCATTTGTGTATGTGTGTGTATTTATTTCTATGCAATTTTACTGCATGGGTAGGTTTCTGTATCCCCTACCACAGTCAAGATACAGAACAGTTCCATTACCACATGGATCCTTCATGTTCCCCTTCACAGCCATGCCCACTTCCCTCCCGTGCCTGCAAACCTACCCCTAACCAATGACAGCCACTAATATAATCTCCATATCGAAAACTTTATAATTTCAGTGATGCTACATAAATGCTACTGTACAGTATATACATTTTGAAATTTGTTTTCATCAAACACAATTTTCTGAAGAGTTATCTAGGTAGTCACGTGTATTAATAGTTTGTTCAGCCGGGCTCGGTGACTCAGTCTGTAATCCCATGCTTTGGGAGGCTAAGGTGAGTGGATTGCCTGTGACCGCGGGTTCGAGACCCGCCTGGGCAACTTGGCAAGACCTCATCTCTACAATAAATCAAAAATTAGCCAGGCGTGGTAGCACGCACCTGTAGTTCCAGCTACTTGAAAGACTGAGGCGGAAGGATCGCCGGAGCTCAGCAGGTCAAGGCTGCGGTGGCTGGGAGCGGCCACGGCACTCCAGTCTGGGCGACAGAGTAAGACTCCAACTCAAAAAAAAAAATAAAGTAGTTTGTTCATTTATATTACTGATTAATATTCCATGACATGGATATACCATAATTTGATTAAACTGTTCTTTTACCAAAGGACATCTGAGTTATGTTCATCTTTTTGACTATTATGTATGAAGCTACTTTGAATATCAGTGTACAATCTCACATGTTCATGAGGTTTACAGGTAATTTTCTGAAATAAATGCCCACAATTGCAGGGTCATATGGTAAATGCATGTTTGGTTTGCTAAGAATATAATAAACTGTTTTCCAGTGTGTCGTATAAGTTCACATTCTCACAAGTAATGTAATATAGATCCAGTTTTTTTTTCATTTTACTTTTAACCGACATGTAATCATTTATATTTATGAGATACAGAGTGATATTTTGATACACGTTTACAATGTGCAATGATCAAATAGTAACATTCTTACCAACACCGGTGCTTCATTATTTTTATTTTAGCCCTCCAAATAGGTGTGTAGTGATATCTCATGATGGTTTTAATTGGCAGGTTTCTTAATGGTTAATTATGCTGAAACTCTTTTCATGTGCCTATTTGCCACATTGCATTTCTGGCTAACATTCTTTTACCATCTTTTTTTTCCCTCTCTCTCTCTCTTTTTTTCTCAGTGGCAGAGGGAAATCTTAGGCCTGTCAGGGAAGGAGCTCACTTGTCCTGGTCACTCTTATTATTTGCAGGGCTCTCTTTTAATGTTCCTTGACAATAATATCAGCCTTGATTAATGTCAAAACATCTCCCATTTTACCAGAAGAGTAATGAACCTAACTGGGGTTTCCTTCAGTTTCAGGGTTGCTGTATCCGGGAACTGATGTATCTGACTTGCTTTTTTCTGTTGAGTAGGGCAGCATACAATTGTGTTCTGTTGTGTAGTTCCTCCTGTCCTAGAAGTCAAGCCAGTTTTCTTCTACTTACTATACATTTCAAAGTCCCCCTTTGGCTTCTCTTGCATTTATTTCCAGAGTTTGTAGTTGTGCTTAGCCAAGAGGAACAGGGAATAATAGGTCTATATAATCTTCCCCAAACCAGAAGTTCTTTCATGTTCTTTTAACGTTGACTTGGGTATCTATCTGAGTCTCCATCCTTCTTTCTTCTTCTCTGGTCTTTGATTTGTGGTCTGAGTTCTCAGCAATGATAAGAAGAAACACATTTCCAACTTAGCATATTCTGTGTGTGTATAAGCCACATTTGTTGGCTTTAATATCTGAGTCTTCTACTACAGGCTAAGGCTTATATAACCTTTGGTTTTACTCAAGCTTTTCCAGTGAGTGAGTGTCTCTTTGCTAGGTTTTTTGTTTGTTTTATGCTTTGTCATTTTGTTTTGTTTTTAGTCACAAGGCCTTCTGTGAAACTGTCATGTCAGGCACAGGAGAAAGAGAAAAATAAACATGGGATGAAATGACTATTGGATGACAGCTTACTGACAAATCTTCAAAGCTGAAATTTATAAAATTACCAAAGTCACATCAAGATATTCAGATTTTTTGACGTGTATGTTCATATGTGTATGTGTAAAATGGTATCAGTTATAATGGGGGCTGAAGTGGTAATATTTATGCTTTTATTAGTCAGTGAACTTTATAACTTCCTTTCCTAACTATGGAGAACTTAGATGACTTTGATTTTTTTTAGAAACTTTGCATGATACATCTTTCTATGCTTCTAGCAACAGATACTAATACAGACTTTATTTACATTATCATTTAACCATGTCTCTCTGAAGAAATCACTTAAATAGTACAAAAATACTTTTAGGTATAAAAGGTTTCTGTTGTAATTATTGACCCAAATGAGCTCACTTCCATGCTACAAAATGAGGACATAAATGAAAAAAATCATATAATATTCTTGTTATCAAAAGTAAATGTATGCTTCCTTTTCAGGTTTAGCTATAACCACATTTTAATTTTCTCTTTATTTTAAAGATGTGGGGTACAAGTCAGTATTAGGGACATAAGTGTTCTACGTACAGGTGAAGTTTGGACCTCCCACTGGTCCTCACTTCCACTGGTTTAGGATCAGGTATCCTCAGTGATGCTATGTGCACCCCCTCTCAGCAGTGTCCCACTACTGCCAAAACCTTTCTTGAAGATTGTGAAAAATGTTCAGGACCCACTTATGAGTGAGAACATATGGTTTTCAGTTTTTTGTCTCTGCAATATATCACCGAGTATGATAGACTCTAAATTCATCCAAGTTGCGGCAAAGTCCGTAATTTTGTACTTATTTATGGATGCATAATATCCCATTGCCCACTTTCAATGGGCAGCACAGTTGGTTCCATATTTTTGCTATTGTGAATAGTGCTTCAATAAATGTATTCACAATGATTTGAGTTCCTCCAGGTATATTCCCAGAAGGGGGATTGCTGGGTCATATGGAATGTCAATTTCCAGAGCTTTTAAAAATCGCAACATTGTTTTCCATAGATATTATACTAGTTTACACTCCCACCAACAGTGTAGAAGCATTCCCTTTTCTCCACATTCTCACTAGCATCTGTTGTTTTTTGATTGATATTAATAATTGATAGCCATCTTTACTGGAGTTAGGTGGTATCTCAATGTGGTTTTGATTTGCATTTCTCTGATTATTAATGATGGTGAGTATTTTTTCATGTATGTGTTGACTGCTCGTATGTTTTCTTTTGAGAAGTGTTTATTTATATCTTTTGCCCACTTTTTAATAAGGTTGTTTGTTTATTTTTCCTTTTGGCTCATTTGAGTTCCTAGTAGATCATGGATGTTAGGCCTTTGTCAGATACATAGTTAGCAAATTTTTTTTTCTCTTTCTGTGGGCTGTCTCCCCACTCTCTTGATGATTTCTTTTGCTTTGCAGAAGCTTTTCAGTTTGATGAAGTCCTACTTGTCTATCTTATCTCTTAGGGCATATGCTTTTGGGGTTGTGATCAAGAACTGGTCATCTATTGCAATGTGCATAAGGGTGTGTCTTCTGAGCATATGCTTTTGGGGTTATGATCAAGAATTGGTCATCTATTGCAATGTGCATAAGGGTGTCTTCTGAGTTTTCTAAGGTTCTTATAGTTTGACATTTTACATTTGGGTCTTTGATCCGTTTAAAGTTGATTTTTGTGTATGGTTATAGGTATGGGTCCTGCTTCAATCTTCTGCATGTGATCAGCCAGTTTTTTCAGCACCATTTACCAAATAGGTTCTCCCTTCCTTAGTGGTTGTTAATGGAGGATTTGTCAAAGATGAGTTGGTTGAGGAATTGAAGTGTTTGTTGCTTCTGGAATTTCTATCCTGTTCCATTGGTCTATATGCCTGTTCTTGTACCAACACCAGGCTATTGTGATTATTGTAACCTTATAATAAAGTTTAAAGTCTGGTAGTATGATACCTCCCACTTTGTTTCTTTTGCTGTACAACAAGGATTGTTTTGGCTATTCGTGGTCTTTTTTGTTTCCATTTGAATTTCTGTATTGTCATTTCCAGATCTGAGAAGAATGATGTTTGAAATTTGATGGGTATTGTGTTGAATCTGTAGATTGTCTCAGGTAGGTTCGACATCTTAACAATATTGATTCCTCCAATCCATGAGCTTGGAATATTTTTCCATTTGTTTGTGTCTTCTTTTATTTCTTTCAGCAGTGTTTTGTAGTTTTCATTGTAAAATTGTTTCACTTCTCTTGTTAGGAGGATGCCAAGGTATTTCATTTTTTGTGTGGCTGTTTTGAATGGAATTGTGCTTTTTATTTGGTTCTCTGCCTGTTTATATTGGCGCATAAAAATGTCTTTTGCATGTTGATTTTGTACCCTGAGACTCTGCCTAAGTCATTTACCAGCACAAGGAGATTTTTGACAGACTCCCTTGAGTTTTCAAGGTATATGAACATATCATCTGCAAAGAAGGATAGCTTAACTTCCTCCTTTCCTATTTGGATACCCCAATTTCCTTCTCTTGCCTGATTGCTCTAGCTAGGACTTCCAATACTATGTTGAACAGGAGGGGTGAGAGTGAGCACCCTTGTTTTGTCCCCGTTTTCAGGGGAAATGTTTACAACCACGTTTTAAAAGGAGGTAGCTTTAAAGTCTTAATGGGTAACTAATCTAGAAGGAAGTATTTTAGACTGCCCAATCAATGTCTCAAGTTCCCTGAGAGAACAAATAACCTGTCACCTTTTGGGTTAAGTTATTTACTTATGTGGTCAATTAATTAATCCATTAGTTTGGAATATTGTTTTTTTGATTTTTACTGTCCTGATTAGAAACCTGGTGACCCATTCATTCATTGCTATCAGGTAAGATATATCTATTAATCATAGTATGGTTTGTAATAGTACAAACAATTTAAAGAAAAACAAATTCAGATACATTCATACTTTGCAATGCTATAACCATATTGCTACTGTCAACTTCTTTATTCCTTTGCTAGGATACAATTTAACATATGTTAGATACTAGAGTCCTATTTCTTATGTATCTTAACTTTTTTCTACATATTTTATCTCATACCATTTGGTCTGAATCACAGTTCCTCAATCTATCTTACAGGTAAGGAATTTTGTCTTCTGAGAAAATTTTACTAATAAAATCAGTCTCTGAAACTTTTAACTATACATTTTTATAACTTAGAATTTCTATTTGGCATTTTATTTATTTTTTTATTTTAAGATGATCATTTTTATAGTCTCTTGTTTACTAAACTTTTTTTTTAAAAAACATTTTTTATTATAAAATTGTGGGGTACAGTTAAGTGTTAGGTATACAAATGTGCATCGTTCAGGCACCCTTGTTGATAAGGGGTGTGTCTCCCTGTCCCCACACAGATATTGACTACTGTTAAGCCCACCTCCAGTCCCCGCCCTCCCCCCCCCCCCCAGTTTCCCACCACTGTCAATCTTTTTCTTATAGTGTTATGATAGATGTTCAAGGTCCACTATATGAGTGAGAACATATGATACTCAGATCTTTGTCTCTGTGAGAGATCACTCAGTATTATAGACTCCAGTTTCATCCAGGTTGCTGCGAAATTCATGATTTTGTTCTTTTTTATGGCTGCATAGATAGTATTCCATCGTGTATATGTACCACATTTTTAAAATCCAGTCCTCTTTTGATGGACAGCATGGTTGGCTCCAGGTTCTTGTTATTGTGAACAATGCTGCGATAAACATTCGTGTGCAGGTATCTTTTTGATAGAGTGATTTGAGTTTACTAAACTTTTTTGTTTGTTGTTATACTGCTTAACATATTTGTAATTTACATTTTGGGACAGATAACTCTAGTATAAAAGTCTTGCTAGGTCTGGATTTACTGAGTTGTTTTCACTAGCTCTTACAAAGCTATCTTATTTAATGGTGTCTTGTTATATTTAACCATAACTTTGTATTTCATACAATTTTATTCATAAGAATTATCTAGTCCATGACTGAAGAAACTTAATTCTGTTTCAACTTTTTCTAACTACCTAGATAGTATGAATTCATGACTGAAAGCTACAAAAGGGCAATATATCTTTTCAAATTCACGGAAACTTATTTTTCCCATCAATCAATATAAAGGTTCAAGGCAACACATTTTTCTTGTGATTATTTGGAGGACACACATTTCTATTTTTCACCTACCTTGAAGGTATGCCCTTTGGAGACCATAGCTTAAATAAATGAGATCTCCAATTAGACTCCCCACCACTGGTGAACACTGAGTTTTATATACTTTGTATTTATATTTTCAAGATCCTGATTAGTTCTCCTGTTCTTTAAATGTCTTTAAGAAAAGTGTAAACTTTAGTTTTGTGTTTTGTTTTGTTTTGTTTTACTGCTCGGGGATAAGAATTTCATTTTCTGAGTACTCTTTTTTTTTTTTTTTTTTTTGCTGACTAATGCATTTAAAGATTTTGTTTTGCTTTGCAAATTATTTCATCCAACATTTTTTTTCAGTAGAAGAGTTTATTAATATACTTAGTCTTTATTTTTCCAGAACTAGGAGCCCCATGACTAACTCCAGATGCTAGTTTGTACTTAACAAACTTTCCTAGGGTAAAAGAAGAGCTCAGTTGTACTGGTCAAGCACAACTGTTTACATAACAGTTGCTGCTTAAATATGGCAATGTTGGTAATGAATATACATGTCCCCAAGTTCTGGTTAGGTGTTCCCCTTTTGTGCTTTGATAACATCGAATTCATTTTTAATTTTTTTCATCTCTAGTTTTAACTTTCTTAGTTAGTAGGCTATAACCCCTACTGAATATTATGCTTCTTGGGTTAAGGGCCTACTTGTTTGTTCTTTTGGAAAAAATATTTTTTAAATTAATTTTATTTTTAGAGCAACTTTAAGCTTATAGCAAAATTTGGCAGAAAATACAGAGTTATTGTATTTTCTCTGCACTCACATACTTCACAATCTTCTTTACTATCAATATCTCATATCACAGTGGTATAGTTGTCACAATTGATGAACTCACATTGACACATCATTATTACCCAGAGTTCACAACTTACATTATAGTTCACTCCTGGTGTTGTAAATTTTATGGCTTTGGATAAGTGTATAATGATATGCATCCATAATTGTAGTATTATACAGCATAGTTTCAATCCTCCCACCTCCCTAAACTCTAGCAATCACTGATCTTTTTACTATCTTCATAATTTTACCCATATCTTTTGGAGGATTTTGTGGACATTACAGAAAATTGGTGCAGTTTCTTTCTTAAATGTCTGGTACCCATCTGGCTGCTTTCTGTTTGGAAAGTTATTAAAAATTTGCTCAACTTTAAAAATATATATCATATATATATTTTTATGCACCTATTATATGTATATATATGATATATATGCACCTATTGATATTGTCAGTGTTTCCTGTGAGTTATGACTGATTGTAACCTTTCAAGAAATTAGTCTATTTCATTTATGTTATCACCTAAATGTGTAGTGTTGCTCAGAATATTTCTTGGTATCCTTTTTTTGTCTATGGTATCTGTAGTGATGTCTCCTATGCCATTTCTGACATTAGTAATTTGTGTCCTCTCCTTTTTTTCTTAGTTAGTCCAGCAAGAGATTTATCAATTTCAGTGATATTATCAAATACATAGTTTTTGGTTCTGTTTATTTTCTCTGTTGAGTTCCTAGTTTCAATTTTATTTATTTATGCTCTACTTGTTGTTATTACTTTTATTCTGCTGATTTTGAAACTAATTTTCTCTTCTTTTTGTAGTTCATTAAGGTGGAAGTTTATAATATTGATTTTTGATCTTTCATGTTTTCTAATAAATATATTTGATGCTATACATTTTTCTCTTAGCACTACTTTCACTGTACTCTACACATTTTGATAAGTTGTATTTTTATTTTTATTTAGTCATCTCTATATGCATATATTTTTTAATTTTCATGAGATATTTTTCTTGACCCATGTGTTATTTAGAAGTGTGCTGTTTAACCCTCAAGTACTTGGGGGTTTTCCAGATGTATATCTGTTATTTATCTCTAAGTTAATTAAATTTGACCTGAGAGAAAACATTGTATTATTTCTACTATTCTAAGTCTTTTAAGGTGAATTTTATGGCCTCAGGTATAAGATATCTTGGTGAATCTTCCTTGTGAGCGTGAGAAGACTATTATGCTTGAAAACAAACATTTGAATGAAATGTTTATTTTGAATGAAATGGTCTATAGATATCAATTATATTTAGTTAATTGATGATGTTTTCAAGTTCAACTATGTCCTTGTTGATTATCTCTTTGTTGGATCTGCTTATTTCTGACTGAGGGATGTTAAACTCACCAACTACAATAGTGAATTTATTTATTTCTCCTTGCAGTTTTATCAGTTTTCACTTCACATATTTGGATTCTCTTTTGTTTAGGTATATGTACATTAAAAATGTTATAATTAGCCGGGCTCAGTGGCTCAGCCTGTAATCCCGTGCCTTTGGGAGGCTGAGGTGAGTGGATTGCCTGAGCCCGCGGGTTCGAGACCCGCCTGGGCAAGCGAGACCTCATCTCCACAATAAATAAAAAAATTAGCCGGGCATGGTAGCACGCGCC